>WEDG01009949.1:0-49105 GCA_017591395.1 Schistocephalus solidus | reverse complement strand
CAAGAAGACCGGAGATGAGAGAAGGTCGCAGGTGGCTGGCGCGGCTGGAGCTGCCCCTGGGCGTGCCACCACACCTAGCTTGGATCCCACGGGTGCAGAGTGCCATAAAGGCCACATTAAGAAGGAGCCATTGCAGCCTGACTCTCAGTCCGCCAGTCAGCCACTCCACACAAAACACACATTGGGCTGACCACGCGGTCCGAGTTATCCCGTCAGTTGGCAACCTTCCCAAGCCACGGCTTTTAGCGCACCGTGATAGTTTCAAGCGCGTCAGATTGTTTATAGTGAGGAACATGCGCTGAGCTGTCGACCTCACTCTCTCCCCAACCCCCACCATCAGACACTGTCCGAGCCGGTCAGTTGCCTGATGTGGTAGTGGGCACATTGGTTGACGGATCGGCCTAACCGTCTTCGCGCGCCACAGCACGACCTGGCCCCCATAACGCACACACCAGGATTCACTAACTCAGGGGATATGGAGCAGCCATCGCCGTCTGACTCCCAGTCCACTGGTCAGCCACTCGACACACACAGCACATACACTGAGCCGACGGCGTGGTCTGGTGAAAGCGTCAGATTGGCAGACTTCCCAGTCACGGTTTCTAGGAAACCGTGATATACTCTGGTAAATAGTTATTGTGAGGGTGTTGTCGATGCATTGGTGTAGGTAGTGTGCGATGATGTAGCTAAGCCTCCGGTGGTTTACCGGAAGTTGTCGTGGAGGTGCATGTGTCCTAATAGGCCCATTCGGTGTGTAAATGTGCGGGAGCAGTGAGGGCAGTGAAGGCGAGCGCATCGACTGTATGTCGGAGCCCCAGGCACTGGTTCACCAGCCTCCGTGCGATGGATTCGCAGGTGACCGACCAGGCCGATGCGTGAGTTGAAGGTGCGGGAGCAGTGTGGGCAGGAGAAATCGGTAGAGGCTGGGAGGATGTCATTCATGGTAGTGGGGGTGTCAGGGGCGCTAAGAATGGCAGGAGCGGAGGGTGTGCATGGTATATCGGTGTTGTCAGCATTGTGGTGTATTCCGCTGTCATGGATGCGCATGTGACCGAATAGGCCCATGCGATGAGTGAATGCGCGAGGACAGTGGAGGCGCCGATCTCTGCTGTGTGATGGTGCTCCAGGCACTGTCACTTTCACACACACACGACAGTTCGACCGTCGTAGTCCGACGATGTCCACCGTATGCTCCATGGGTAAGTGGAGCAGGGACGGTGACTTGCGCGTGAATTAGTTTTAAGTGATAGTAGCCTTGCGCTGCAGCTACCACACTCTCTCCTCCTCCCCCACCTGAGCCCGGTGTCAAGACAGAGTCAAGAAGACCGGAGGCGGGAGAGGACGCAGATGGCTGGCGCGGCCGGGTCCCCTAAGACCTAGCCGCCCCTAGGCGTGCCACCACACCTCCCATGTTCTGCATTTGTTAGCGGAGCGCAACCCGAATAACGCATGCCGTGCCCTGATGTTGCCCCCGTGTTGGTCCAACGCATCTTCCACGTGGCCCGTTTAGGGGGCACACACACACACACACACACACGCGACACACACACACACTATCTCTAACTCACTCGTTCTCCCATTCTGCTACACCGAACCTTTCAAGTGACTGACAGGCATAATTTTTTCGGACAAGGCAGTTGGAAAGTTGTGCTTGCTGGCCTTACAAATTGGTCAAATAGGCCGTGTACGCTTATTACGTACATACGTTCACCGATAGCTACAGTGATGCATTCATCCGGGATATCTACTCGTAAGTTTAGTAGTCAATTGTTCGCGCTCTCTAGTGCGGATCTTGCCTGCATAACTACCTTATCTGTGGCAATTCCGTTTTGTTACTTTAAAAACAAGGGCTGCTTCCGAAGTCCTGACTGAGAGCTTCCATTCAGTGGTCATTTTCCAGCGCTACTAGGATATCACGACCCAAGAAAAAAGCCCCAGTAAACCAGACACACTTGATTTCACCTGAAAACTCAGGGTAGATTAGCAATGCCGACAAATACAAGGGAGACTGGAATGGCTATTTCTGACGCATTAGCCATCGCCAGCCAGTCATCAGCCAACCCCAGGTGGTGCTTCACCCGAGGCTCGAACCAGTGACCTGTTGCTCAGAAATCCAACGTTCTAACCATTGAGACACGGGCTCGTCATCCTACTGGGAATATGTACTTTCGTTGACGACTCTCACCGATGGTCAACGGAACTCACTCGTCCCGTTCTGCCCTGGGGCTCATTCTCGAGCCCCGGCAGCAGCCACATAGCAGTTAATAGTGGAAGAGGCAGATTACCAATTCCGACAAGGAAAAGGGAGACTGAAATGACCATCTATAGCTCATTATGGCTAGTGTGTGACCAGATCTTCGAATCTTTTGTGATGTAAAGCTGCCCGTGTAAGTATGAAATGGCAGAGGATCTCGTGGTGAGTACTGCCTTCGAAGTTCGTTAGTATTTTGCAAAAGTTATGGGGCATTCTCAAGCCTGACGTCTGGAAGTCCGCGCCCACCCCCCTCCCTCTTTGAGCTCTGCGTGATAGCCGGCGGGTGGGCACTCAATCCTGCAGTCGCCAACCCCCTTAATGTGGAAAATTTTAAGAGCTTTTTTCCAATTACGTTTTCGCAGTTCTCTTTGAATTCATCTTTGAAATAGCTTATTTTCTAACTTTTGTGGACTTCACAGGTGGTCCTGTGTTTCAAAAAAATTTGAAAACGGTCGTTATGTTTGGCTTGCGAGTGGGGCAAATGTTTCAATGTCCACTTGGGTGTTTGATGACTTCGGAACGATGCACTGCAATAAACGCGTTCTCAGGCGCATGCTGCCTTTGGGGATTTCGCCGGACTTTAAAAAATCTACAGAATTTGGTCATCCGAATGTAAAGCCTTAAAGTTGTGGTCCGTTTCTGTAGCCTAAAGGCCGCCTCCCCCCTTTGCCTTCCCCACCTCCCGCCTCTCGAACTGGGGTCGCTTTGTCTGGAGTCGGCGGGACCAGGACACGTGGTTAAACGAAGGAGCAGCTGCCGTGGTTAATGGTCACCCACGCCGACGTTTTTCAGTCACCCAAGTGCGCGGCCGCACTGGCGGCAACATCATCACCATGAGACGGTTCTTGGAAAAGGTCTTGAGGTCAGCTTTAATGCAAGCGCCTGTCTGGTAGGCAGACGGATGTTGTTCGTGTGGTTGCATGCAAAAGAAAAGAAAACCTTATTTCAGTTTCAGGCAAGATGCGGGTAATTATTTGTTATTTTCCGGTGGGAAATTTGTCTGGCAGACACTGGAGGTCACAAGGCGGTGGAAGAAGGACGTGTGTGACGCAACTGCTACAGACAACCAGTTTTGACGCCGAACTGGTTGCTTCTACTAATGTTTGCTGCCGTCTTTAGTAGGATCGCGTAGGACGCCACACCTTATGGAAGCTGGTCAAAATCCGGCAAACCCATCCAGCAAGATTACCGCTGAATCTATTCAAACTCAATTCCCTTCTTGATTAGGGAAATCTCCTTATGGAACCCCTGCGAATTCAGAAGTTTGCGTTTTTTCACCCTTCTTACTCGCACACATCTTAGCCGCTACATCGTCTCCCAACCACAAATAGGTTTTTCGAAAAATCAGAAGTTGAAATGCGGCACCAATTTATGAAGCATGTCCCGGAGGCTCAGTCGACATATTTTTAAGTATGCCAGGAACCAGTTGCGGTGTGTACCAGAACGTCATCATGGAAAAGATGCCACAGGCGTTCCCTATGAAGTGACACACAACCGTATGTATTAGTCAGAATTACGTGCGGTTCAGGTTGATCCCGCCATTAACTTCGGTAAGTATTAGTTGCGAAGCGAAAGTTGAGGGAATCTAGTCAAGGTTGTTCCACATTACTTATACAAATGGATTGATATACTCTACACTGGTTCAACTTAGTTGGAGAAAAAAGAGCACCCTCAACGAAAAATGGATCAGAGAATAGGATCCCCACTATTCCGTTCACTTGCGTTAAAATTCCAGGGAGAATATGGTTTGCGTTACGGTTAGTGATAAGGCTAGGTTTCGTACCTGCGCTGTCGGGATGTAAAATAATTGCGTATTTATACACTACTAACCGCCTTTTGAAAGATTCTGAACAGTACTAGTTATGGATTTTATGTCATCTGACGTGATTGGCAAACGCCCCACTGCCATTTTTAATATAAAACGGCAGAACAACGAGTCCACAGATCAATGGTAAGGCATTAAACTTCCAAGTAACAAGTTGCGGGTTCGACTGATGATGGCTAATAAGCCAGAAAAAGTCATTCTAGTCTTCCTTGTCATCGTCTGCAATTTCATTCTGCTTGTACCACTAGAAGCTTTGCATTTGCCTGCGGGGCGATAGATCAAGTCCTAAAACCCAGTGGCGGGTAAATTTCGTACCGCGATTTGTTTGCGTCCCTCGATCATATAGGTAATCTCATAAATAAAACGTCCAACAGTTCGTATTATTGCCAGATATAATGTCATGTTTCTCCAGATTATATATTAATATATATGTATCTAATTATCTATACCAGATGCGTACATAGTACGCTTTACAAAACCTCAGAAAAGTTACTTTCAACGGTATGCTCACCACTATAATTTCCTTAGACTTCAATGACTAGCCGGAAAGTGGTTCATTTGAAAACATACTCGTATTATCTATTTTTATGGCTATAGGCTACATCACAAAGCCGTTAAAAAATATAAAAAAGTTGGGTCTTCATACTGCAACATAATAAGGATTTGTTTCTTTTGATAGGGCTCAACATTCGATCATAATAACATGAGGTTATAAAGGCAAAGTTCACTCTTCACTGCATAATATGAAAATTCGCTCATTGACATGGTTTGAAAATATTATTTTTAATATAAGACTACTCACAGGTCCTATAAACAGCAATCAACAATGACCTTGGAGTGGTGCTGGGGCATGTTACGTTCATGGGCTTCACTGCGTTCTGGTTTGTTTAGTTCAGGCTTTTGATTGCATTCCTATTTAAACGTGGTTATTTAACAAGTTTCGTTATTTAAATTCGTCATGTGCCGTGGTGTCCAACAGGCCAGGTAAACAAATGTTTGAGAAAAGCATGTATACTTCCTGAAAAATTATATCTGCAAACACCATAGTCAATGACTTTTATCGGTCAGTTGCCGAACACAGAGGAGCAACGCTCGATCAAACTGTTGGAATATTTACAAACTTTCTTCATTTTCCAAATTACCCTTTTGTTAGTTCGGTATTAACTTTTGAAGGATATTGTCTTTACTGGTAGGGAAGCTCAGATCTAGCGCCTGCACATAGTGGTGCGGCCTTTTTTTCCTTATACAACATTGTCACTAGGAGTAAAGGTGACATTTACTCGTAGGCGATCGAGACGGTCGAGTTTTCTTGACAGTTCCTGAGTGAGACTTAGACAGAGGGGGGAAATTATCTAAGGTAGTAATTCACTTTTACTTACGACAAAAACATTGCAGCTGATGCATTTTTTTCTTTTTTAACCTGTAAACAGTTCAGGTAAACCCCCCGGACTCTGCGGGTTGACTCGGCTTTACAAATCCTTTTATGCGCACAGGAAATGACGATGGGCACCTATCATGCTCTGAGGGATTGGAACTGCAATTTCTGTTTACTAGGCAAACATCATGTGCACACTCACTTTTTCCTCTCGAGCGAACTCCATCTAAGTGGTTTTTTAAGAAAGAAGACTTGGGTGAACATCGTCATGCTGTTATATCCAAAAGCTTTCCCGAGGCAACAGTGATTGTAACTCGAGCCTTTATGCTCATATGTGTTCTTCCGCAAAAAGGCATTGATTTTTAAAAGGAATTTTTAAAACACAACCTTTGCCAACTTGAAAATGGGTGTGGAGCACGCGTTGATCACGTACTTATGTTTGACTCAATATTTCCAACGCTTAAGTCAGATTGTTTAAACCATAGTTTCTTACCTAATGTTATATATCTGGAAGGTGTTTGGAGACCTTTTAGAAGAATTGCGTCCAAACTAACGCATATTTAGTACGCAATTAAATTTTCTGGGTCAAGTTTCCTTCTTCTTAGCTTCATCCAGAAGCTGTTTGGCTAAAATAGAGGCTTACAGATGTCAAAAGGTTTACACCGTAACCCCGTTCATGAACAAAGATCGGGTTTTCAATGGCACTCTTTGAAAAAAGGGATTGATCGGAAAAGCGAATGTTTCCGGGTTGTTTCTCCCGCCTTGGTATCAGTCCTGTGTTGGTGATCGAAATGTCCAACGTATTAAATTAATATAATTGCAATCGGAGAAGAACCTATGGCGTTACCACGTGAGAATATTGGGGTCCCTAAAGCTCGTCCTTGTCAAATGATAGCCCTGAACCAGAAAAACAGCCATTTGTCCTCGTCGTTTTATGGTGCTGTTCTAGTGATAAGAACAGATGCCGACAGCAGCGACTTGACGCTCCAACGTTACTTGCTCATAAGCGACAAAATTTTGAATAGTATCTTATTTTCCCCAAAAGGTCAGCGCCGTCGACTTCAAAAATGATTTTTGTGGGACTTCCCATGTCTTCTGAGAAAACTTATGCAGTCGATAATTCAAGAGCGAGATATATATATATAAATAGTCTAGCTCACCCTGTTATGTAGATTATTTTCCAGCTTGAAATACGAACGAAAGGATAATAACAGAGGATTTCACATAAACCCATACACCCCGGTCACATAAAGTCAGACTTAGAATGAGAAATATCGCCCATCATAAGCGCGATCGCGGTTCAGCTAGCACTGACAAGCGTAATTTTCGCCTGTTCAGTCGGCCACAAATATGCTCGATTTTGAACCATGACATAGCCAATATTATGTGTTAGGTAGGCTAACCGAGGCATTAATTCGTCCGTACAGTGTACATCTGCCTGCGACCACTTCATGTTTTTCATCGTGATTCATTGTGGTGTTAAAATAAATAACTATTTTCCCACGTTTCGCAAGCCTTCGATGGTGTCAACAAACTCCGTAGGATATGTAATGTATCAAAGAATTTCCATCGTACCAGACACCCTTTAGGCTGCTTCAGATGCTTTGAATGTCCGGCTATGAAGGTCAACGATGAGAAAAAATTGAGATTTTCGCTTGTTTTGTGTACTTCACTCGAGGGGCTGCAGTTCTGCAGATTTGCGTGTGTGAAACGACTTTTACTGCAAAAATCAGAGTGAGTAAAACTGAGTTGAGAACTGCCATCGTAGATGCAAAGTTGGTCAGCCACCGGTTAAACTAAGAAAGGGACCAGCTTACTTGCCAGCCTGCCACTCTAGCAAGAGACTGATGCGGTTTTAAAATCGATGGCATTGGCGTTTCTTTACTAGAGAAACAGCTCATCAGATTTGCCAGCGCAGGTCCTTGTGTCGAGGCTGAGGTGAGTTAGATTAGGCGTAACAGCAGCCTTGGTAATTATGAGCATGGTGTATGAGATTATTATGTGTTTTTTAACCTTTTTCTAGGGCATACTCTTAATAAAAGCCAGTAATATTTAGTTATTATGCACAATCACTTTGGGTAACGTAGTAGAAATTGTCAATGGCTGAAAACCTTTAGGCAATATCCCCTTCTAGTTTGCGAAAGAATCAATTCTGCCTTCGGTTTCTTACTGGAAAATGAGTGAAACCTTTTAAGAATTAAAAGTGTGCGGTATGTGAGGTATGTACATACGAGAGTAATAAACCCTGGTATATGTGAGACATGATACTTCTCGATGCCATGCCCCACCAATTCGATTAAACGTATTTGATTATGCACGCATGTTTGAATGTTAGCTTTTAATAACTTCTGGCCTTCGTAAGAATGGCTAAATTATTAGTAATACCCTCTTTTTACTGTCCATCCGTCGAATACTTGACTTTTAGCTGATTTGTCCGAGGACCTAAAAATTATTCATAGCACCGCACCCTTTTGAAGGAGCTGATTTTACAATATCCCTATGTTAATTCATCTGATCTTTCTTCATTCAAACTATTCCTGAAAATATTACATGAACCATTGAATGGACTTCCTGCACTTGAATAAATGTCGCTAATATTGAAAATCATACTGCGCTTTAGAATCTCCCGATGCCGAGCCATCTCCATACGCTTCGACGATTTTCTAGACATGAGCATACCTACTGATACAATGCAAGTAGAAAGTAATTTGCCGGCACAATAGCACGTAAAAGGAGATGAGTAAATTGCTGGCGACGGTCGAGTTCATTTCAGTTCAAGTTAACTCTAAGGGCACCGTAAGTGTGCATAATAAGAAACGGTCAGAGGGGCACATGCGTCCGACGTCTAGGGACTTAGACATCAGGTGACACAGTGGACCTAACTGATCTAGAGGGCCTCGGAAAAGCTGCTGAACCCAAAGTAGTGCTAACCAGATCGATTTGACCTCGGCTACGCTATACAATAATATAAAGATAACTTCTTACCACCTTCTCTTTTACTTTGGGTGCACGCTGTATCCGGGATGTACCCATGACGATGGAAGCTCCATTTGGTTATGAACAGTATCCACCATAGCAATTATACCTTGGTGGAATGGAGACGCGAATAATCAATGAGTACTCCCTTTTCATGACAATGCTATGCTACCTCCAAGTATTGTAGCGTTTCGCTCACTCAAATCGCAGAAATTTAAAAGTTTTCTCCACCTTGCCGACGCACCGGCAGACAAGATCCCGTTTTTCCAGGACATAACGGGTGGTCAGAATTAGCAAAATGTTGGATCAGCGAACTCGGGGTAGTCTAATTATTCTGCAACGCTGTCATGAAATCCAACCAGGACCCGTTAGTGTCGTCTACTTCCGCTGATTTATGCAATCGGCATATGGGCTTTTACGTTGCGCATTCCAAGCCCAGAGTGATGTGGCTCAATACGAGATCAATCACAACGGCCGGGGAAGATACGAGACAGACCACAGCCCTTTAGGCAACCCCCCAGTTCAAGGCATATTTCGGTCAGCATTTGTCCAGTTGGACGTCTTCATAGCCAGAAGGAGGCCAACACCTAGGCAAATTATGATCAATTGCCAGTTATCCTAATAACCCACATTCTGTGACCACAAGCCGTTGTAAGGGCTAGTTTTCATGTAGCATTGGCGACAATTCTTACTGACAAAGCTTCGACAATGAATTCAGATGCACTGCGGCTGAAACCACCATACATTTAATGCGACCGGTTAGTTAACCGCTGTGCTCATGCTCAGCTCCAATGACTTCCGTCAATGCTAAATGTAGGGGTTGAAACACGCTTTCCTTGCCATAACGACTCAAACTGTAATGCCCAGCATGAAAACCTTGACAGTCACTTTTATCATCTGGATAACTGCATACAACGATCTGAGCCAAACCTTATGTGCAAAAGATTTGGATGAGTATCCTAAACTGTCAAAAAATAATTCGATTCAGCGAGACACTCGTTAAGCAGTAACGACACCCGAGTGAACCTAAACTGGCTAAGTAACCCAGACCTCAGCACCCTTGGCAGCATCCACCGGTTTCATATCGCAAACCCACCACCAGATTTGTGATACAGCCACTTACATGAGACAAGGATGCGGGAGCCTAGTGTATTTCTAGTTCCATAGTGAACGGTTTGTCGATGGGCAAAGGGCCAACTCATGCAGTAAGGAATAGAATCTACGGCAGCACACACTCGATGCGTCATGGTCACCAGCTTAAGGAGTGGCTGATCGTCAGACCTCAATCGTCACCAGTCCACCACTGCTTACTTTCCAGTCTGTTAACTTCACAACTAGCTTTCACTGATCGTCGTCCGTGGGTCGGCTGAGTAGCCAGCAGTCAGATGGACAGACTTAATCGCTGAGCCTTTGGTTTCGTGTCTGGGAAGAGAAACGCTGTATCTAATTCTTTTAAACGTGGTTTTATCGCGACTCCCAGCAGATGGATGACGAGATAAGTGAACCCTAGTACATTTGGCTTGATGAACGGGCATCCAGGCGACAGACAGACGGAGTCTAAAACCAGGTCAGCCAAAGCGTAAGCAGCCGCTCCCAATCGCCCTTGCCCTGTGCTAGAACACGGATGGCGTGGATAAAGGGGATGAGTGTGATGCCATAGAACTTCCACACGATAGTCTACAATTACGTAGCAATCACGGTCGCGTCATATATAATGTTGACCCATTTCGAGCAAAGAGTTAAATGTAGTCCACTGCAGTGGCTACCGGCGTCGATGAAAGAAGACCTGAGGCTGACAAAAATATTTTGCACAAATGAACTTTCATTGGGTAGAAAGATAGAGCAAATCGATAAGTTTACAAAGAGGGACGCCATAACATTTTCTTGAGACAGCAAACAGGAAATGCAGAGGCTTTTATATACAAGAAGTAGCGTGCAAATACCAGAGCAGGAAAACTATTCACCTGCATAATCAGTGGCAGGCATAGCGGATGACTGAAAGCGCACAAGCGCTGCCCGAAATGCCTCTGGATCTGACCAAAGTTGGGCTGCCTGACCATTTAGTGGACTTTTATTGTTTGGCTCTGAAAAACGAAAACCCAACAGTTAATTAGGTGTCAGAGGTTGTGACATGATATAAAAAGCGTGAAAACCCTACCTGCCAAGAGACTGCGGATGGACAGGAGAATACTTTTCACTGTGAACAGCGCAGACCACTCTTCCTTTAAAATATCCAGGCAGATATTGCCGCGAGTGTCCACGTTCGGGTGAAAGCAGGGAGATACGAATCGCACGGTTGGTGGCTTGTACGGGTAGCTAGCACCGAACTCCAATGATAATTTGTAAGTTTCGCCTTCGTATACCTACGGCAGAGAGGAGTATTTATGAATCAGATCCATGTCCAGTTGTGCATGCTAAACAATCCGCCGTGAAATACACAGTTCCTGATGCTTTTATTCCTTCATACGTAATCTGCGAGCTGTGCTGACTTGTAACAGCTAGCGCCAGTGTCTATTACATCTGCTCTAGGGTCCAGGGCATCGGCAGCTGGCATGCCTATGTTTTATGATAGCAGAGCAAATAACGTCAACTGAGTTCAAGTCAGAAAACCTTGGAGGGTAGAAAGGGCTAATGGAAAGTTGGAAGTCTAACGAAAGGTTCGGCAAGAATATACACTTATGCAGACAAATTTACTTTCGTGAACCTATACACCACGATAACAGAAGAATTCGCTCCGCGATGTTCGTCTAAGTATATGAGTGTTTGCTGTAGACTTGATGTAAACCATAGTCTATCCCAGTGAACGGCAATGTGAAGGTATGCACTGTTGGAAGGGAAAATAATCAGGCCAATCATTGGATGGGAAGAGGGATAGGTAACAAATGACGCTTGAGTTAATTTACTTACTACATCCAGAATCGACTGATTCAAAATTTTTGCAGGCGTTTGAAAGTTGAGGCCTTTTCGTACGGTGGCAAGTAAAGAAAACACGAGTATTAGTATTTGCAAGAAATGGTGGCTTTAGAATGGAATGAAGTGTCCAAATGATGCGAACTACATCGCAAGTGATCGATATCTACGAACCTGGTTCCGCTGTTGACTTCGCTGGCCTTCAAGACCACGAAAACTTTATCGAGTCGAACCACTCGCGAAATAAATTGACCTCAGTAATGAGGCTAGTGAACAATAACAGATGGGCCCATGACACGCACTTCAATAGACAGCGATTTCTGTCTGACGGTTCCAAGTCATTTAACGAACATTAAGTCAACATTTGTGTTCATGAGATTTCACAAAGAAAGCGAGGCACAGACAATCGGTTTTCGCTTTGAACTACATTCTATTAACCGGCAAATCCAACTCTGAGGCTCAGCTAGTGAAGGAAAAATTCATAGTGGTAGCAGTAGGGATTCTTCATCGTGTAAAAAACGATTAAGGTCACTCTTACTATGCTGATGCAAAAATCTTGTTCAATGACAATGACGAAGTCTCAGTTAGTGGAGCTTAAAGCACCACGAGATGAGTTTCGTTTGTGACCCTTTCCCATCGCGCGGGACGCGGTCAGTTGCAAACCGAAGTATTTTGCTATGCCCGGCTCGAATTGCTGCGTATCCCAAGAAGGAGAAGTGGGTGTTTTTAGGTAGGAGCACTGCCTGAGCGTTTGATTTAACGGTCCAGAGGGATAGTACGAGGCAAATATTAAGGAAAAGGAAATTTAAGAGGCCCCAACCGCTAAACAAAAAAAAGGTGGCTAACCGTTTTGTCTGGGCCCAATATTGTTGCAAGCCATCTTGTCATATCCTCACCATCGGGAAAAGCAGAAATGCCCTTTTCGTCAGACATCTGGGGAGATCAAACGCTGGGAAAAGTTACACATACCATCAAGTCCATCAACTCCTTTTGCAGCCTAGACAATTAATTAAAGGAACAAAAGACAGTACCGTTTGGTGACGCTATCGCCATTCATTGTCACTTGCTTGAATGAAAATAGCGCGAACGCAACCGCAGACAAGTGGTCGGCCGGAGATCAAACACAAATGAAGCGGCCTTGTCTTCGTATAGGCCGCTTGGTGGGCAAGTTACCAAATTTGACCCAAAAGTGCTGAGTCAGATATAAATGCGTACGATTTATTCGTTAACCAAAGTGTTCTGAATAAAATTCCTTTTGTGTTAAATCTCAACAGATATGAAACTAAACCAACTACTTCAAGGCTCGGCTGCAATATGAAATTGACCTTCAAACTTGTCAGAGGAGTTGACTGTGATCTTCAAATAACCGATTTTTAGAATTGGAAAAATGACAAATCTCCGTGGGCATGAATACAAAATGAAGAAAAAGTAATCCAAATTCTTTTCACGCTGGGTGAATCAAGAATGGAAAAATAAGCCCACTTCGGCTGTTCTGTCTGAAAGCCTGCCAATGATGAAGATTTAATGCAATTTTATTTGATGGCCAAATATTTAGTCAGCGTCAATTATTGATATTATGAACTCATATCCCCGTTAAATATATGCATATTTCCACGCCGTCTATCTTTAAATGGGTTTTTAAATGCTCTGCCTAGCTTCCTTATATACATTGAATTATACAGAATAAACTGGACAGGCATCAAAACGGCAAAGTAAAAGGCTAATTGAATTAAATCAAAATACAAAAGTGATAAACAAAAGATTTGAACAAAAGGTGAAATAGGTGGATACAGAAAAAATGTATATCGAGACTCATTCAAATTTTTCCCGTCGAAGGCTAAAACTGGACGGAAAACAATAAATGCACTTCGTTGAACATATTGATCGAGCTATCGGAACTGAACCAGAGTAAAGGCCGTGAACTTAACCATTGTGTCTGTATGTTATAATTTTTCATTTTGACCCATCGACCATTGTTCAACAGGTCTTATGTTTTAACATTCGGCTCCGAAGCAAAATGCTAACGTTAATATAGAGAACAGCGCCAGAAAGTTGTTTGGAACAACATTAAAATATTAAGCCTAGATGTGATTTTGTGCAAAATAACGAAGGACCTCTCCGTATATTCCTCTTACTTTCGCGCATTAACATTGGTAATAATGATTTCATTTCACGAATGGATGCGAAATTTCGCGTTCCAGGTCTTAACATTAGTAAAGGAGAAGACTGGTCGAGCACTAGAAGAGTTTTCTATTACTATTCTGAGCACATAAACACGGGCAGGAAATAATCGTCAAGCATAGTCATAACCACAAAATACAGGCTACAATTATAGAGGGTTCATTTGACGACTTTATGCCAATAAATACACTGCCGGCAGCCTCGATGATCTTGAAGACCTTAATCAAAGACAAGATGATGCGTCACCTATTAAATAATAAACTACTTAATGCGGCTGAGCATGGGTTTCTCGAAAAAAGATCTTGTGATACATGCCAGCTCTCCTTCTTCGATCATGTGCTACAATCTCGAGACAGCGGTTTCGCAATTTACACTGTTAATATCGATTTTACGAAGGCTTTTGATCGTGTTTAGAATTCAGAATTAATATTTGGATAACATTGGCAAGGCACTGTCTGTACAAACATTAGTAACGAAATAAATTGATCACAATGTGCGCAGACAAAATGTAAAAATACTTAATAATGTAGACAGAACATGTCCTGCTAGGTTAACAGTTAGCGATTTTTTAGATTAATAGTGAACTGGAAAGATAGGCAGTGAAAAAAACTCTTACCTTAAAAATGGAGGCAGAGTTCAATAGACTTTCATTTTCAAATAAAAGGTATGAGAAAAAACTGCTTAGGAAAATAAGGTCAGGTGGTAGAGTAGCAGTAGCATTTCAGAAAAAGATAAGGAAACGTCGAGATGGTTCGTTCTTGATCACTTAAGCGTATGAAAAAAATCTCTTGAAAATGCGTCAATGAACTCCAGGCTTCAGTATCTAAGTATCCCTAATTGAATTCGGGTGATGGTTAGTATCCAACTAACCGTCAGCATTTTAGACTGTTGACCACCCAACATGGACGTCCGAATGACTTCATCGTTTGGATGACTGGTTATATAAGGAGACATCATGGTTCATGAGGGACTCGAGGTAGCGAAAATAGAGTTTCAAGAGGGTTACTTAAATTCCCGATGGTACTTTCTCCGAGTCATGGGGAAAGCAACTTGGAAAAGATGAGTAACATAAAAGGTTCACAGAATCAGTGTTAAGATAAATTGGCAGTCTTCGCTTGAATGCAGATAGCCCAGTAAACGACCTAATTTCAATTGGCAAGTTATTCCAAAGAAAGCTTTACCTAGAAGCAAAGAATAGAGTGCAATTATACGTGGAAGATGCAAGAGGAGGTATAATTAGTGCAAAATTATTTAAGTTTAAAGGACGACTAACGGGGGTAATGACAGAAAGCTTCGGGGGGTTTGAACTATTATTTAGTCGGAAAAGGAGACAAAAACCTGCTTCCAGGCACTTTACCCAAAGACATTTTAGCTTCGTTAGCTGGCATCTTGTTGAGTAGGAAGTAGTTGAAAGAGCCTAAAACAGGAGTTTCTTTGTGAAATGTCTTTGAACATTTTCCATTTTTGAACGGCTAGATTCGTTTATTAAACCGAAGAAAGGACAGCGAAATTCAACAACGGGAGGCAAGAATATACGATATATATATATATATATATATATATATATATATATATATATATATATATATATACCGAAGCATGTCAGGCTAGATGAACATTATGAAAAGAATGACAAATCACAAACACCGAAGTCAGGAATAAAATACATACCTCTTCAGTATTCACGTTCACCAATCACCAACACCAAAGTTGGGATTAAATTAAATACTACTTCATTAATGGCGTTCACCAATCACCAACTTCGAAGTCAGGAATAAAATACGTATTACTTTAGTAGCCACGTTCACCAATCACCAACACCAAAGTTGGGATTAAATTAAATACTACTTCATTAATGGCGTTCACCAATCACCAACTTCGAAGTCAGGAATAAAATACGTATTACTTTAGTAGCCACGTTTACCAAGCACCAACACCAAAGTCAGGATTAAAATACATACTGCTTTAGTAATCACGTTCACCAATCACCAACACCAAAGTCAGGAATAAAATATATAGTACTTTAGTAGTCACGTTCACAAATCACCAAAATCAAAGTCTGGAATAAAATCCCCTAGAGAATACCTGTTTTGAGGTTTACGTGTCTTTACAAACACTACCTACTGCCATTATAGCAGTAGGAGTGACAAACTGAATGAAATCACCTTGAACGGCTCATTACTTATCATGGGTTACACATCAAGAAAATCTTTAAACCTGAAATCTATTGAGATAATTACTGCATCTTCGAACGCAGACAGTGTTGCGCGCCACTGGTGGGACAATCCGAAAGCTGAATAGGTATGCTAGATTAATTCAATGGAATAGCTTCTCAGTTGCCTTCCAGCGTTTTGTTATCCCACCGGGCCTGTCTCTTAGCCCTTGGATCCAGTCAATAGCATGTCTATGAATAAAATCCGCAGAACACTTGCTTAAGCTGGTATTTTGCTGAATGGTGTCTGCAGACGTAAAGGAAAAGGTATGACCTACCAGTGAAAACTGCATAGCGCGGGCAGCCAATAAATGACCGCTTCACAGTTGATCCACTCCAGCAGAAGCTGAGGCACAGCGGGGGTCCAACGAAAGACGTCAAGAGGTTCCGCACGAACTCTCTTTTATTTCGTCTTCCAACTACAGAAATAAATATATCCAAACCGCCTCCTTCGCATAATCTGGTGTCCTGCTCTGTCCTCCGACAAAGTCATCATAGACCTACTCTGTGCACAGGGAGCAGACGATGGATCGACTGGTTAGCCTTGGCAGAGACCGCCGTAGCATGCACTTCCTTGAGAATGTCATTCATGGCTGCCCATTGTTTTTTTCATTTTGTGAGCCTGCTGGTCTGCAATGCAATAAACTTTTTTACTAGGTGAATGTTAACAACATTGAGGAAAATCGTACCGTCGCGCAGCCACTTCCTTTCGCAGTTCATTGATTGAAGTTGACAGGACACCTAGGGATCGTTCAGGTAGTAGTCTGAGGTACACATTAGTAAAAAATGCTTACTGATAAGTAAATGGTGAGGTAGGTCGTGTTGGCATACTCCAAGGGATTGATGGGCCCAGTGTATTGTCGTTATTCCTAGGCCTTAAAATAATATAGTCACAGGTTCTTACTACAATATCGGTGGTGGTCGGCGTCAACCAACCAGCTAGTCTCCGTTCTATCTCTTTTGGCCGGTGAGTGAATCCTTCCTCATATTCGGATGCCGAAGTGAGTTGGCGTGGATATCCAAATGGACATATGAATAGCATTGGAAAGTTAATTCCTTCTAAAGCCCTTTCCTAATTCAATTGGCTCGGAGCTGGAGAGGTAGTACGTCTCTTCAGCCTTTTTTGTCGACTTTTCTGTCTTGTCGAAGGTCAGGTTGGCCTTCAGGACTCTGACTGCGTAACATTTTGTGTTTGAAGGGTTGTAGTCAAATGACTACTTTCCAAATCTGAGGCTTTAAACATGAAAGGCTGGAAGAAGAAATGGATATCACAAAAATGTCATGGCAGTCAACAAACGGATGGTACTGTATGTCAGTAGCCGAAACTTATGTCAATACGCATGGTTTGTCACCTATCAGTACCACGTTATCGCGCGCCTAACTTGATAGCACGTAACCATTGTGGAAGATGGCAGGTGACTTGCGGGGTAACTGTAAAGACCGTGGTACACCCTCGTCATCGTCCAACAGCATTGTGCATATAGGCATTTCAGTTAGGTGTCTTTGAGAAAATAGCCTGTACATCAGTTTGGCTACGTTTGTTGACGCCTATATTGTATTGCGAACGATTTGTAAAAAAATGCTAAAATGGAAAGGCAAAAAAATTATTCGACAATCAAAGCCATCCCACATCTTCGTGTAGATGAATTGAATATGGAATATTATTTACACTCTCTGAAGGACTATACAAAATGGCAAAATCTGAAACAAAGTTTTTTAGCAAAATGCGCGCAAAATAAAGATAGTTTTGATGTAAAATTAGATGAAAAAAAAAAATATAAAGTGCAACGGAACACTGTAAAAAAATGCTGAACCAGTCATTTTTACGATAGGATTTTAAAACAACAGAACCTGTGTTCAGCAAAAATTGAGGAAATTTGACCGCCTTCCAAACCTCTAGAAAATCAGCTGTTCTATATTTGCGTGAAACTCCGATCGGCAAGCACTGACGGTATTTTCGGATGAAGTCATTAAATGATGGAGAAAACCTCTTCACACTCAATCTCAACTGATGGAGTAACTTCTGAATTACACCCAAGCACACCAGGTGCATGTAATCTATTGGAAAGCAAACAACCATGTCGATAGATAGCTCTTCGTAAGACGAAATGCCTCTGTGGTGGAGTTCTGGCTTACGCGATCGAAACGAACTGTCGTCCCGAAGACGCCCGCTGTACACAGGAAACGTTCTGCAGTTTACAATAGAAATCCCGCTATGACAGCACCTACAGTGCTTTTCGATACCTTTACAAAACGACGTACCTGTCATATCTATAATACTCATTTTTAGCTTTCACCTGTCAGACATATGAGCGAGCTGATGCGTCGCATATGACAATGGATAATCGAACATTCATTAATTTTCCGGTTTGTGGGACCCACAGGCCAATTCCCAAAATTTCTTTCAATTGATCACTGCAATCTCTCAGAATAATCCAGCGGCTCCGCCTGGCCGAACCCAGAAAGCAAACCTACTACAAACGGTTGTCCAACTACCGGGTAGTTTACACGAGCCAGAATTGACCAGAGGGATTGTTCTGACCCTTTAAATAACTTCCTCCCATCGATGTGCACCTGGATGCCCATTTCAGGAATTGTATTACACGTCGGCGGTTTAGCTCATCCAGCAAACCACGTCCAAGGCCCAGGTTGACATAGCTCCCGATCTTCAGAACCTTGTTACTGCAATAACGTGGAGTACGCAGTAACGTTATTGGGTCCTTTGGAACTCATGGATGGTAAGGTCGGAGCATATGCAAAAAAGCTTTACCAGTTGGTAGTGGCATGTTCGTCTTCAGGCAGACGTCCTGCGAATCCATGAGGAAGCATCTACCTTGTACTTCGCTCGTGTGTTCAGTCACCTCCATAGATTCTACACTCCAACTCACAATAACCGTGACTGAAAACGTACCAGTTGAAACTTCGGACAAATTTCAGGCATTTTAGGCTCTGATGACGGGTATAACGCTGACGACGAAGATAGTGGCTTAATATGTCCGCTTTGCACGCCATATCCGTTTAAACACGGTGCTCTGCTTGACTTCGTAATATTTCCGCCTCGTGGTTACTTTGCATGGACAACAGAACAAGATATAAAAAGGATATAAGGGCATATTTAACATTCAGTCAAGTACCAAAATAACCATTAATGTTTTACTTTTAACTCGAGCAAAAGTAACTTTACATGACATTTAAAGGTACGAATTAACAAATTATCGTATAAAACATCTCCAGGCCACTGGATTGCCTACCTCAGTATCAGCTGCTTTGTGACCAATAAGTAAATCTTAACCATCATACAGAAAGACTTGGCACACGCTCGGCAGTAAAATGCCCTCTAAATAACTGACTGAAACAAAGCATCCTATACGGTTAAATACGCAAAAAACAAAAAAGCTTGACCCGATTCCATCGGTGCGGTCCCAAGCAGAGCATTAGAAACTGAGGAATAAACGATAGCCGCAGTCTCCTCTAGCTTCTTACAGTCAGTATGCACTCATAAGACATATACTCTTCTGCTCTCCTACTCAGGGCATCAACAACATTCGGAAACGTATGCGTCAGAAAATAATCTTTACTTCTCGCCAACATTGGTAAGGATATAATAACACCGCCTGAAGCCTGCCAAGTCCCCGTGTCCAGATAGAATTAATCTGCATGCCCTTCGAGAATTGGCCAATGTATTGTAAGAGCCGGTCTAGATGATATTCCAAAAGTCCATGGAAGAAGGCGAACTACCACAGGAATGGAAAACTGTCCTTATCTCCTCGTTTCACAAGGAGGGTCCAAGCTGAAGTCAGAAAATTACCGTCCCATTAATTTAACCTGCACTTTGTGCAAGAGCGTGGAAAAACTTATTAAGAGACATATAATGAAGTATCTGGAGCAGAAGAACATATTATGCGCTGCAAAGCATGGTTTTCGCTCTGGTCATTTATGCCTTACAAGTGGTCTTTACTCACAGGAATAATTGACAAAAGCTATAGACCAGGGCCGTCCTGTTGATGTCATTTTCTATAGCGTACCTCATTGGCAACTGTTACATAAACGTTGGCAATGTGGCATCCAGGGAAACGTTTTTAAATGGATCAAACCTTTCCTGTCATACAGACTGCAAAAGTACTTGTTGGTACCAATGAATGCGAGTGGGTAACAGTAGAAACTGGTGTTCCACAGGGTTTAGTCTTAGGTCCTCTTCTGTTCCTCATTTATATAAACGACTGCACTGATAATCTTGACTGTGATGCCATCAAGTTTACAGATTATATAAAAATCTGGAAAACCAGTAGCCCTGTTGACGACGCGCATAACCTACAAGGAAACCTTGAAAAATTGGCTGTGTGATCCAGCAAGTGGTTTTGAACGTGTAATATACTCAAATGTGTAGTCTTACGCTTGGAATCTGGGAGAAGACGTTTTCCTCAAACACCAGTATTACCTGAACCGAATTACCTTAAAAGAAGTTGATACGCACACAGATCTAGGTATCTGGATAATTTCCAAACGTATGTCCTCCAAACACTCTAAACGAGCAGTCCAAACGCGAAGAGCATCATTCATTGGATCAGGCGCGCTTTCATGGTCTTTCCTCCCGAACTGTTTTCACGGACCTTCAGTTCTTTTGTTAGACCGACTTTAGAAAGCGGCATGCCACCATGGGTGCCCTGGATGAAGCAAGACAGTGATCCCACGGAGCGGGTGCAAAGACGGGCAACAAAATTGGTGGAAGTTCTTAGAACCTTGTCCTATCCAGAAAGACTTATCAAGCTTAAACATTTTTTTCTTTATTCTACAGACAAATGAGATGTGGCCTGCTGTAGTGTAGACAAGAGTGCTTTCATTTTGAAAACTGTAAAGGGGTTGGAAGGAATTTTTTGAGTTTTTCGAAATAACCTCGCTTCAGTAGTAATAATAGGTACATTGGCTGACAATTAACAATAGTTTTGACGCTTAACAGAAAACTACTTTGGTTTTCGTTGTATAAGACTTGGTTGCTGAGGTTTCGCATCTCAGTTGCCACATTACGTTGTGTTATATATAGTACTTAATTCCTGCTGTTCATTGGTCCTAGTCGTATTCTTCTTGGTATTGATTTAGTTACTTCACTTTGCTCACCATTCTTACTTGAGTATGATTTTAGAATTGGTTACCGTGTAGCATAATCCCAAGATATGGCATTAATGCCAGGATATCAACTACTGAATGTGCTCCCGCTGTATACACTGTAAAATGTCTACTTGATTTGTAGGATTCTTCCCTTGCATCTAAACGGCCTCACATCTTTCTGTTTATTATGAAGTCAATAACTATTAGTGCATATAGAAGTTAAAGGTCCCATCAACGTGAATTGCCTGCACCTCAAACACCTACATACGAATTTTCGGCAGTGAGAGTACCGGTGCTATATTTGACGTTTGTATAAGTTCAAACCTTTAACCGGGCGTTGTGTCACTTTGTAAGGAAGGTGTCTGGCTATTTTCCTTAGCGAAGTACCTGAGCCATCCTCAAATTGTTCCTGACATACCTGAACTATGCCAACTGAACCTCTGCAAAATGGACTGTAAATGAATACCTCATTTCAACATTCAGTGTTCTGGAACAATTATTTGGCCTCGGAAGACAAAATAGTGATTAACAGAAGCGAATCATCCAGTTCGCGAAGAAGCAAACATGATGACTGAAACAGAAGCCTTATAACTCTGACGGTACGGATTCTCTCTTGACTCCAGCATCAGGGGCAGTCGCGCGACAGGGTAAAGGTGAGCACAAGGGATGGGGTATCTATAGGGCATGGTTGCCAGGCCACCACGCACTTACTCTATTCGGAAGTCCCCGTGTTCACCGCTGAGGATCAAAGTTGCTGCATTACTTGCTTGTCGGGATGCATCCGAGTCGTGGCTGGCCTTGATTTCATCATCTTTACCTATTCTTGGCGTGACGATTACTGGACAATTTGGCGCGCTTGCGAAAGAAAACCGCATGTAGTAGAATATTGCTGACGAAGACAGGAGAGACAGGAATAGCCATATCTGGGTCAGTCGGTGCCATCATCCAAGCTCAGGTGGTGCACTGCCCAAGGTTCGAACCCATGACGTGTTGAGCAGAAGTTCAATACTTCAATCATTGCATACGCTTGTCTTCTCTGGGTGAAATACGTTTTCATACTTATCTGCCATCCTCTTATTCTCAGTTTCTCTGCTGTGAAGCCGGCTTGCCTCCAGTGCTCATTAATTTCTAGAATGTATCTACTCAACCACCTCCCTTTTTCTGACAATTTTTACCATGTGTGTCTTTATGTTTCGCTTCGATACCTCCTTTCGCAGGCTTTTGATGTCAGCGCTCCTGTCTTCGGTTACTTTTCATCTTTCCTTGAGTAACACAGGTTTTCAGTAGAATATCACAGGCGAACGTCGATTGGCAAGTTCTCTTATCTCCAACCCTGCCAATTTTTACCCATACACGCATGTTCTCCCTCTCACATTTAGAACATACTTAACCTTATAGGTCTTTTATTTTTTACATTTTCACAGTTCCCTGAATGTTCACTAGAAGAACTGCTCCTATAAGTTTATATCTGTCCTGAAAGAACAAGTTCATATCAAATTTCTATTAAAAAAGTTTGACGCGTTCTGAGTCTTCAATCGAACTTTTGCGTCGTTCACCTTGACCTAATAGAACTTACATTAAAAATAGCCGGCGGAATTATTGGACCTTGAAAAAAGTGCAGATTGGAAGGTGCATCCGCACGCCAGCGTTTAAAGCCTACACCAAGCTTAAGGGGTGCCGAATTTACCGGAAGCACGCTTTCACTGTGGGAATACTCTCCAGCAAGGCTATTAAACAAGCACAGGGCAATCAAACATAACGACACAGAACTTGGAATAGTTACTATAATTGTCGCATCCGCAAAATCTTTATTCGAGGCACTAAATTCTACTTTTTGAATACAATTTATATACTATTTCCTAAAATGTTAACCAGAATTCTGATATGGGGTTTTAATTAGGAAAAACTGCGTAATTTGGGCTGTAATATGAATTATCTTGCAGCATAATCGCCAAATATTCCAGTTGCCGAGAAACACTACACGCTGGGATTAAGGTTACTTAGCTAGTACGCATCTTCCCAATGATTTAGATGCCCACATAAATTAAAATATATTTTATTGAAAACATGGATAATCCTCTGCGTTCTACACCATCCCACGTCACCTTCTTAATAAAACATCCGCGTTTGACTCTCCCGGCTTTGGATGTCTCAGGGCTCGAAGACTATTTTACTTACCGCATTCAATTCCTAAAATCCGACAGGTAGAAATATACGGTCCTTTCCAACAACACTGGTGTTCAGCAAGCTGCATCCTATCACCTCACCACTTCTTTCTCCACAATGACGAGTTGGAATCACCAAACAACTATCTGTACATCAAATATGCCACCGATATGGTTGTTGACCATCCTCTTTTAAATTGGGCACATCTTCAGTCTCTGAAGGATGGCCTGGATCATGTTTCAGCATGGTCGTCAGATAATGCTCTTCAACTTAACCATGAGAAATCTGTCCAGTATGTTTTTGTCTGCGAAACTCTCCTAGTTCTCAATCCTCAGCTGTCCTTCCCAAAAAGTTATCCTTCTTCCGGTACCTTGGCCTTTGTCTGGTATCCCATCTTTAATTCAACACACACACACACACACACACACACACACACACACACACACACACACACACACACACACACACGTGGCAGTTCGACCGTCGATTTCGACGAGGTCCACCGTATGCTCCACACCAGGTGGTGCAGGGACGGTGACTTGCGCGTGAATTAGTTTTAAGTGATAGTAGCCTTGCGCTGCAGCTACCGCACTCTCTCCTCCTCCCCCACCTGAGTCCGGTGTCAAGACAGAGTCAAGAAGACCGGAGATGGGAGAGGGCGCAGGTGGCTGGCGCGGCCTAAGCCGCCCCTGGGCGTGCCACCACACCTGAAACACACACACACACACAACACAACACACACACACACACACACACATATATATATATATATATATATATATATATATATATATATATGAATCAATTGGAAAATAGGCATCCCAAGAAATATAATTAGAAGCAAAGACGTTCTTTGGGAAACAATAGGTAACTTTATTATGTAAATTTTCGACGCTGGCACCCCAGATCGACGTCAGACTTGTGGTAAGTGTGCAAAAACAGTTCAAATTTAACACGTGCCGGAAAAATCGATATTGCTTTGTCATTCCTGCCAATTGTTGTCATTGTGGGGGTATTTACATTTGGATTGGCTGTCGTTTCTTCCCGCTTTCTTTCAGGTAGTCGTACACATGGTCCAATTCGATGCGTCGGTTGATGCATGAGTCATCTGAGAAAACGGCCTCTAAAAATTCTCGGCCTTTCTTAGATGGACAGGAGGCAACAATGCGGGTTTTGTCCCAGGCAAATTTGTGTCCTGTTTCTAGCGTGTGCATGGCAACTTGAGACAAGTGGTCTCGCCTCCTTACTGCCAATTGATGTTCGTGTATGCGCGTGGAGGCTGGTTTTCCTGTCTGACCACATTACACCGCATTGCAGCTGTTACATGGTATCTTGTCAACGACTTCTTTTTTATCTAAATAGCCAACCCTATCCTTAGGGTGTACAAGTTGGTTTCGAAGTGTAGTCGTTGGTTTGTGCGCCACTTGGATTTGATGTTTCCGCAGGTGCCTTTCAACGAGTTCGGACACGTTCTTGATGTACGGAAGTGTTCACCAGTTCTTTGATTTGGGCGCTTGACCGGAACAATCTAGTTCCTTGTCTTTTTCTTTTTCTTTTAACTTCTGTCGTCTCATGCATCGACGCATAAATTCTCTTGGATAACCATTTCGGCAAAATAGTTTGAATAAATAACTGAGTTCGTTTTGGTAGAGTTCATTTTCAGAACAGTGCGTTTTAGCTTGATTGAGTAGGCTGTTAACAGTACTCCGCTTGTGAGCGATAGGGTGGTTGCTCTGGTAATGCAGGATAATTTCCGCATAAGCTTCCTTGCGGTAAACCGATGTTTGAAATGTCCCGTCAGTCTTTCGCTGTACGAGGACGTCAAGAAACGGGAGTTTACTGTCAATTTCTCTTTCGAGCGTGAAGGTGATACCTGGTGCCGTTGAGTTTATAATGCTATGCAGCCTTTCTAGTTGATCCTACGTGTTAAATTTGAACTGTTTTTGCACACTTACCACAAGTCTGACGACGATCTGGGGTGCCAGCGTCGAAAATTTACATAATAAAGTTACCTATTGTTTCCCAAAGAACGTCTTTGCTTCTAATTATATATATATATATATATATGATTGTGTGGGGCTTACCGATCTGCTTAAGGAACATGCATGTACCGGTCCCCCTTTTCTTTGTCGGTTCAATTTCATCATATATATATATATATATATATATATATATATATATATATATATATATATATGTATATATTAATACTCCCGTTACTAAAATTCTTAAATGTTTTTATTATATCCGTCGTTTACGTTCCTATCACACATCTGACTTCCTTATCTGGTGATTTATTGATACATGTATTCTTCCTTTCATTCCTATTGTTCCACCGTAATATTTCCAGCTTTGCTTGAAAAGGATTTGCTGATTTTAAAACGCATCCCCCAATGCTCTCGTTTGCTGCCGGTGTTTCTTAAACTGTCTTAGTGAATTCGATAACAAACGGCACATCGCACGGCACACCTCGGGCTGGTTGCCGTGAAGTCTTCCCGTCTCACGCTTTCGTCATATCACCTGCCGTACATCGACATATCAGCGCTCTGTTGTACCATTTCTAGCACACTATCTTAAGTTTTAACAGCTTTGAATACAGTAGCTGAAAGTGGAAATATCTCCCCAATTCAATATCAATTTTTAAATTTTTGAGTCTCTCATAAGTTGTCGACTTATCCTATTCTCTCAGTGAATGGAGCAAATTTCGCTGAAATTGTAAAAGATACTTTCAAATTAAAGCATATTCCTCGTTCTCCTCTCGTTTTAACAACTTAATTCTTCCGAAAATGTTATACGTCAACAGAGTACCTTTTGCTTTTAAAATGTTTCGGATTGTGAGATTAAAATAGTGAACTTTTCATCAGTAGGGCATTGATTCTGCACATTTCTTAAGGTTTCTCATAAAGTATGCAACATCACCCAGAGCATTATGTGACGTCTTCCGCATTACACAAAATATTGGAGTTTTTTAGGTTGAAAACCCTGTATGCAACTGTAAAGGCAGGCCAGATTCAAAATTAATTGGTTATTGAAAAAATGTTTTTGAGACCGCAAG
This sequence comes from Schistocephalus solidus, assembly GCA_017591395.1. Lineage (NCBI taxonomy): Eukaryota > Metazoa > Platyhelminthes > Cestoda > Diphyllobothriidea > Diphyllobothriidae > Schistocephalus > Schistocephalus solidus. The sequence goes on along the minus strand of WEDG01009949.1, from coordinate 23,045 downwards.
ATACACTTTCTTTAAGTAAAAACTTAAAGGAAGAAGTACTTTTCTACCAGATTAATAAAGGAATAAATAACTGTGTATGCCCTGCGTATAAAATATTTTTTGATTTATAATGGCATGGAAAATCAAGGAGAGAACTTCATGCTACATAAATATTACTTTTTCGCAATGTATTCTTTCCAGGCTGTTCGAAAGAAACTCCTTTAAACGCCAGCCTTTTGCCGTGAATGCAATATGCTGGGATTAAGCTGCACGAGAGTTAATATAACAACACTATGCAAGTAATTTTCAGAATTTCGACTCGCATTTCAAGAGGCTGCATATATATATATATATGGCAAAGACATTATACCGTACTTCCGACATAGGTACTAGCTAAAAGCCCAGACCCGTGTTTCGCCGATGTTTCTGCTGCTGTGTGACACACCAACGAGGGGTTCGGCTCCTCAGTGGGTCCCCCAGCGTTCTCTATGCGGTTTCTGGTATATGGACTCCAGAGAATAATCGGGGAAATAATTTCTGAAATTATTAAGTGCAGGACATGGAGTCAGGTGCTTCGGACATGACGTTTTAGGGTCAGACCCGAAATTTCAATGAACATTTGGGTTGAAGACAATCAACCACTGTGGAATAACCACCAAATGCCCATTCTACAAACAAGTAGTACTAAAAGTAGTATGAATCTAATATGGCAAAGACATTTGGTAGAATGGGAATTAGGTGGTTATTCCACAGTGGTCTCGACCCAAATGTTCATTGAAATTTCGGTCTGACTCAAACGTCATGTCCGAAGCACCTGACTCATGTCCTGCACTTAATAATTTCAGAAATTATTTCCCCGATATAAATATATATATATATATATATATATATATATATGACACTTGCCACCCCGACACAGCCCCCAGGCGAGGCGAGGAAGAATAAAAAAATCAATGATCAGCAGGACAGCAACTAACTCCCCCACCCCTGCAGTGCATCCTGCACGAATAGCTGTAGAGCCAGCATGTTCAGAACCCATAAATACTGTGAGGCGCCGTACTGAACCTACCTCCGACGATGGAATCTTGTTTGATTTTGAAACGTCAGGATATTAAACCTATTGTTCCCGTGATCGCCTCTTCTTCTGATATATATATATATATATATAGGATGAAGTGGCACTGACCGATCAAGTTACTGAAAATGCTCGCCCCGTTGGGCCTTAAGGGTCAACCGACAGCCCTTGCAGACAGTCACATAGCGACCAGTATCAGTTCTGTATCAAGTTACCCCAAAACTATGTCGTCACTTCTGTCGCTCGGCCGACTTTGGCCTGGTTAGGTGGTTGCCTGTTCGTGAACTTTACGGCACACCTGAATCGTTTTTGCTTCGGGAAGCCAATTGATTGGGATGTGCTTGTGTTTCCAGTCTGGTGCTGCCTAAACGGGCCGCATAGTACATGCGCAGGACCAATATGAGGACCAAATCAGGGTGCGGCAGGTGTCATTTGGGATGAGTTCGCATACAAAATACCGTACATGGGGGGCGTGGTGGCAGGCGTAGGCCACACAAGCCACTATTAACATTTATGACTCTGATTAAGTCATGGTGACACGGCCAGGAGCAACTGCGGCCGCGCTAGGTGCATGCGCCTTCTCCCGCCTCCGGTCTGCTTGACTCTTTTTTGACACCCGACACAGGCGGTTAAGAGAAGAGAGCTTGCGGTAAATGAAGTGCAAGTCCAATATCACTTGAAATTAATTCAGGCGCAAGTGACCGTACCTGCACCACCCTTCTCTGGCGCTTACAGTGGACCTCGCGCGACTTGGACGGTGAAACTGGCATTTCCAGTCCCAGCTGTTAGTCAGAATAATGCTTAGCTGAATGAAGGCAAATAAACCCAACATAGTTCTGTATCAATTTACCCCTAAACTCTGTCGTCCCCTTTTGACATATAAAAAAATGGTAGATAAGCACTCACCGATTGTTTACAGGACTTACTCGTCCCGTTGGGCCTTAAGGTTCACTCTTGAGCCCTGCCAACAGCTGCAAAGCGGCTTGTAGTATAGGCAGAAGGATATTCTCGACAAAGACAAGGGAGACTGGAATGCTCACTTCTGGCATATTAACCGAAAGCGAGAAACGCAGTTGGCGGACAACAGGTATGAATAATGCGAGAGAAAGCAATGGCCGTTGTCATTCGATGCCGGTCCCGCGCCGACGAGAATAGGGAGAGGAGCCTTCGTCGACCGCGTGGTGCAGTGTGGGCAGGTGACTTTGACGTCAACGGTGAGGTACTGTGACGCACAGTGAGTAAACTACCTCTGGAAGTAGAAGCGGTTTTGCTTTTGAAACTTCAGGGCAATAAACCCATGGTTCCTCTAATGGCTTTACCTTCTCATAAATATATATGTATGTGGTAGCTCAACGGTAGAGAGTTATACTAAATGACTAACGTTTGCGGGCTCAAATCTCAGGTTATCCATACCTGAGATTGGTTATGCTTGGCCAATGACGGCTGATAAGTCAGCAATAGCCATTCAGGTCACCCTTGACTTTTTCTGTTCCACCTTATCAAGGTTTATTTATACATTTATATATATGAGATAGATTATAGCAGATTTTCAGAAGCTGTGAAAAGGCACTGGTTAAATTGGAAAGAAGTATTACGAAAGATCAAAAGAAAGGCGTAAATTTTCACCAGGTGTTATCTTAAGAGCGAAGTGAAGTTTACGAGTTGTCAGGTCCTAAGCTCTCACCGTGCAGACTGATGTCTACACACCGGTTAAACTGTACTATTAAAAACAGCTAATTTCGTCAACGTTAAGGTACAAAGTAGGACAAATTTCCGAAACAGCCACCTAGCAAAAACACTATAGAGTTCTTCTTTGGATATGTTCACTTCCAATGCAATAAAAATACAGTTAGTAGATGATTGAATTACAGCCGTGGGGTAGAAAGTAAAAGCTGATTGATTTTGTACCAGTTCTTTCTCCTTTCAATCCTGCCATGTCCTTCTTACCTTGCATCTGGATCGCCTTCTTGTCGCGATCGAAATGGAGGCTTCAGAAACCTCACATATTAGGTGGAGGAACTGCAGTGTGCGCAGCCAAACACACTCAGGAAAGTTTTCTTGAAAAATGTGAAAGAAAAACAGCCAGGCTTATGAGCTTGCAAAATTTTTAGTGGTAAACTTATGGTCAGTTGGACACGGATATGTGAACCTGTAGCATCTTAGCAATGGTTGTACTTTGATCCCTAAAATCATCAGGCAATATCCCTTCTATAAACTATGATGCAAAGTAACGTCTAACACAGGAATGGTGGTAATAGGGGCATTTCAGGAAAGGAAACCTAAAGTTCTTAAATATATGATAAGTGAAATGCTCTCGTGCATTGTATTTTTGGTTGAGTCAGGTGCCTACTCCTACCAGTTTCACAACTGGTTTATTTTGTAAGTTGAACAGGGAGCGCCTTCCAACAAGGTCTGCTAGCATTTCTGATCAGATAAGATGGTTTAACGCAGAGACCGTAAAAAAATTATAAATAAAATATGCAGAAAAGGAAACGAAATTAGAATAAAATAAGACCTGTAAACATGGAACTGCTTATTAGTGCAATGATCAAGGCTCGCTGTGGGACTTACCAGACCATTTACATTCATCAATGCGCTATCAGTGGCCTGACCTAGAAGTAAGGGCAGCCCATCTAGATACTTGTGTTAAATCCTATTTTATTGGGTAACAAGACAATACTGTTATTAACATGCCACGCATTTTCTGTGTCCAAAACGTCCTGTAATAAACCCTCACAGATTTAACAGTCAGCGAGCTCATTTGAAATTTTGGCAAGATATTTGACATCTGAGTTAATTTCGTCCTATTTTAGGGAACGACAAATGTTCATCGCTACATATGTGCACTAACCAGTTTAAATGGAAACTTCAATAACCGATTACAAGGATTATCTCCTGACAACAGGAATTTGCCATTTTTACGTTACGCCTCTGATGACAGCTTTCTTATATGTACTAAAAAGCCGGAGTTCAGAAACTTGATGACTAAGATGAGCGTGCTTATTTGAAGGTACACCGGCCGTTGAGCTGTTTTTAGTATAATCCATTTTCGCTCATGCGTAATAACGATATGCTGTTCTGCTGTAGGCAAAAAGCGTATTTCAAATTAATCGTATACACATCTGGATACCCAGACGATTTTCCGTGACATCGTTCACCGCAGGCCATATTTGCATGACCTCTACCGTATAGAGGCTTACTAACACCATTAATAATAATAATAATAATAAGAAACCGGGTGTGGCAGTATACGCGTATGCTATGACAAGAAGTAAAAACCAAGGTAGTTTCTGTAAAAATTGGCTAGTGTTTTCCAATTGCTGTCTTATTACTCCGTGTAGTTTTGTATGTCAATATATAAAAAATCATGCTTGTTTTAAATTAATCGTCTTTCAACGTTAACTAATATTTAAGAAATGATCACGAGATAGCGGATCATGTCTAAGAGAGTGTACTTAACAATTATATAGTAAGATATTTCCGCATTTTTAGAGCTAACATGCAAGGTCGGAGAGGAGTGGGTATTAAGGTTATCATTTTAAAAATATTATAATAAAGGCATTTTTCGCATAAAAAGGACACTTAAATGATCCTTTCCTGGTCAAATCTAAGATCTCAGAAATCTGACGCTTTGTATGGCTGCCGTCTGCCAACCAAGAGGTCAAAATGGCCATTCCAGTCTTGTCCATGAACCCTACCACCCATACAAAACCTATTTGCTTCTGAAAGACAAGGTATCGGTGTGCACGCATTCCTGAGTGAATATATAAATGTGGAAAATGACATTACCAACAAAGACTTGGGACACTAGTACCTATGTCGGAAGTAAGGTATTGCATATTTGCCATGTTTATCTGTATAGGGAAGAGTCGACAGAAAAGGTTAATCGATTGATACAGTCTGTTTCTGTTGAGTTCGTTTAGCCCATTATGACCATGACTACCAGATTAAAGCGGGAACACGAACAATAGGAAACATTTCCTTTCTTAAATAAGTAGAGAAAAACAGTGCAAGTGTTAGCCTAAGCAAAATAATTACCTATACCTCTGGTATGCATGACTACGTAAAACAGTTGGTCTTACACCTGTACCTTACGTTAATGCTGATAAATACGTGAAAAGGCGAATTTTATAGATTGGCCACAATATATAGCGTCGTAGTTGCCGCATGATATTCTGTAGATGACTTTATTCTTATCCTAACGATGAACGAGCTGCATGTGCAGTGTAATTGCTGATTCGTTGACCACTAGCATCACCAATGGTATTGGATGACTGTACCTGCCATTAATTGAAGCCAGTTGTCGCAGAACAGAGGGAGACCGGGCACTAAGCGCAAATTTACTCGTCTTTTAATGATCAGAAAATGATAGTGATGAAAACTTTCTTTATTATAGAACAGAAGATAATCTTCCGTTCGGACATTCATTTAAATCTTAATAAACCTGCAAGCGGCTTGGAAATGCTAGCAACCGATTTTGGTGACTCCTTGTCCGCCATACAGCCTGGTTGCTGACGATGGCTAAAACAACAGCGGAGGCTGAAGGCGGAAAACATAGAAAACATCTCTGGTGCTATCAGGAATTTCCTGTTTGGTGGTGGTAAACCAAACTAATGCCACTCACAGATAAGCAAAACGCCAGAGGAATACTTACTCCAACAGACATAACTGGAAATCAACAAACCAATGGAAAACAAACATACTGAACTCTACAATCACGTAGGAGAAAACAGCAAAAAATGAACTACGAAGAAAAGTAGCATCCGAAAATGGATGTTGTGAAACATTCCATTAAAGCAAACGAGAATGAAAGTGTCCAGCGGTTGAAATCCGTTTATCAGCGGTGCCCCGTTCTATGTTCGCATATAGGATCAGCCGTTTAATCGATTCGGGTTCTGATCACGGACCGAAAAATATGATTCCACTGAATATTCATTTAGTTCAGTTGCTTTAATGCCAAAATTACTTATAACTATACAAGTGTACGCTGTCTGCAAAATCAAATAAGTTCGCCCTTATGTTTTCAGGACTGCTAGCAATAAACTGTTAAAAGGCTTTAGCTTCGTAAGGGCCTTTCAAAAGATAGAGAACTATTTCACCAAAGGAAAGCTCAAGCGGGTTCTTCAATGTTGGACCATACCGGGGTGTAACAGAAGTTCTGAATGAATGCAACAATCGAATTGTCAGGTTGGGAAGATAAAATCATGAGTTTTTAGAGGTAAACATTAAAAACTTAATCTCAATATTTCAAAATTAAATCGGCAGTTGAAATCAAATTCTTTTTTAAGATAAACCGCCTACGCTTGAAGTCTGCTTGACCTATCTCAACTTCATCCTAGTAGTTTTTTTCTTTGACAGCAAGTTTTCGGAGACCATAATAACCAACCGATGGAGACCCATGTGGTTTTTCTACAACCTGCTCGTTGTTATCAAACTCCGATCAGCTGTGAAAGGAATTTGTACACAAACAGAACTAATTAACAGGAGACAAAAGGCCCAACGCATCCCAGTGTCTTTTCTGGGTCCTCGGAGTGTACATCTGAGGGGATTTTAGCGTCTGACCCATCCAGGTTTGCCCGCAAAACGCAATGAAAATAACAAACAAAGCCCATCACGGCTCCTTTTACTTCATAATTCCGTTAAACTGGTACATGTGAGCTTTAACAGTCTGTGGAACAAGTGATGCCCATGCCGACTAAGTGATGAATAACCTTCTAAAATAAATGCAAGGTCAAATGTGTATGTACTTATGTAAAGGAAGTGTCAAGGATGGAATTCTCACTTAGTCTTGCTAGTGTGGTTCAAATAAACGTTTCATTTTACTGCATGTCTTGCTAGCCTAGGCCACAGACAACGGATCGTTTTGCTGCATATGCTGCTAATAATGGGTCTTCAAGTGGGACTGTTTTAGTTATGCAAATGAGCAACTTTTAAAATTTCATATTTCATGTTGGTATTAGATGTTGACATTCTTTGTTTTGGTTAGAAAGCTGCTTCATATATTTCCTCTTTCTACGTCATTTTGCGCTTTAAAAACCATAAAAATCTGTTTTTCTTATCCTTTTTTAACAATGAAAATGTCCAAATTCGTTCAATTACGAAATACGAGTTTTTACATGGAAATACGGCATCAAAAACAGCTTGGAATATTAATGGTGTATTTTGTTCTAATGTATCCCCAGACAGAAGGGCGTATCAAACTGGGTTGAGACATTTCATTTTGGAAGCTTTAACCTCATGAATGAGCCACTCTGTTGACCATAATCACAGGTGGATAGTGACAAAGTGGAAGTCACTGTCGAGTCAGATCCAGCACAAAGTGCACCTGAATTATCTTTGATATTTTTTGATGCTAGCAGACATACAAATAATTAGTAACCTCTTTGAAGTCACTAAAGGGAAACGTCGCATATGGGAGTTACACAAGAACTGGATGAAAAGCAGAAACAAAAGCATTTGGAAGCTTGCATGATGTTCCTTTTTTGCGCACACAAACGTTTCATTTTGAATCGAGTTGTAACGCGTGATGAGAAATGGATCAGATAGAATAACCGCACGGCTGAGGCACAGTAGTTAGACTAGGACAAGATACCAAACCAAAACCCAAAGCGCAATACTCATCAAAAGAAGTTGATGGTGAGCGTATGGTGGTCTGGCGCAGGTGGGATCCATAATGACTTCATGAAATCTGCTTCATTTATTGCGACAAGCAGCTGGATGAACTGATCCAAAAACCTGCAGGAAAACAGACTGACTTCTATCGCACGACAATGCTGCACTACACACCAAAAAATGGCAATGACAAAATTACAATAGAACTTGTCCACTGAAAACCATTTCCTCCGGGACTTGGTAACTTGTGCATAGTAAGGCATTTTAATTTTAAAGATGCCTATGACATGCCTCCCAAGATTAAATTGACTCTCAATTACAAGGCTTTTACACCGGCGGGCTGAACAAGCTACTGCTGAAATCGCAAAGGTGTATTGACAATATGAAGCCATCACTTAATGAATAAACTGCTTCTTGCATTTATAAAACACTTACACATTTGTTTTTTTCTACGAATTTCAAACTCGACGATCCAGTACCTGGCACCATAAACAGGATCGGGTTATCTCCATGACCAATGGTGGAAGGAACTTAATATTGGGAAGAAGGAGACACGATCACTGGAAAAAGCTGTATTAGTTTGAAATTTCGGATTCTCCCTCGAATCCATCAGTCAGAGACAGAGTCTCTGACTGATCTCAGCTGAATGACTGATCTAATTAGAACTCTAGTGTGAATCTGGTCCAGCGCTCACAACAGGATCAATTGTCAGCTAATTTGTGGAGCGAAACTGCGGCTGCCTTCATTTCGATAAGTCCGACAGTCGAAGAAACTTCACCGGTGCGGTCATTACGCTCCACAGAGATGTTGAATCAAGAAGACCGGAGGCAGGAGAGGGCGCAGGTGGCTGGCGCTGGGGAAACCGGCACCTAGACGTGCGACTCGGGTGACTCGGATGTCAACCAAGTGGGAGTGTCCTTGAGGCCTCCTTAAGAAAGAATAATATAATTCCTTAGCGGAGGGTCGAGGTATCGCGTCCGTCGGCAGCGTTCAAGGCCACGTCATTTAGCACACCACGTTAGATTTGAGGGCTTTAGCTTGCTTATAGTGAGAAATATGTACTGCACCAATTTAACTCACTCTCATTCCACTTACAGTAATCAGTTCACTTTACCAACCGATCAGTGGTCTGATGTAAGGAGTGGATGCAATGGCTGACAGAGCTAGTGACCCCTTTTGCGTGTGTCACATACAAGACCTTCCCCCCCCAGACACAATGTATCAGGACATCACACCAAGGGATTGATGGGTTGCATCTCAAATGTCTCAGAGTGGCATGGAGGTCAGATTAATAACTATTGGTCGCATTCTCACTTTCAGTTCACCGGTCGCTCAATCTAACCCAACAAAAATTGGGCTGACTGCGAGGTCTGAGTTAAAATCGCCTTTGGTAACTGCCCTTCCCTTTACAGTACACCACTGGATTGTCCGAACTGAACAAACAGCTGTTGCTCAGATTGACAGAGCCCACCTGCGCGTTTCACGCACACACACCATCTGGCTTCCGACACAACACGCCAGGATGTTATGCTAACACGATGGGCGATTGGGATCTCACGTGCGTGAGTGTTCCCTAACGGCCATGTGGAGAAAGGATCAAAGACTTCACCTCCAACTTACGCAAATGGCCTGGTTCAGACAGCAAGGTAGTGCCGTAATTGAAGAATCACTTCGTAAACCTAGGTTTTTGGTGGCACTTTTAGTCCTCTGGCAACACTGACAAGGAATAAAGGGAAGATGGGCTTCGTTACCCAGTCACCCGCCACACCTGCTCACTGGCATTGCATTCACTGATCCCTAAGCGGAGAAGACAACTGAGGCTAGTGGAGTACTTTCAAGATGAGTGAATGAAAATAAAGGCTCCAATTAGAGGAAACATACTGCAGCTTAATGCGCCCTTGATGCTCCCGCCATCCGAAACCGAGAGGCTGGGTTTGCTCTTCGATCAATCAACTTCAGGGACGGCTCAGAATACCCTCACTCATGACGCTCTGATACCTGTCCTGACAGTGTCAGCGGTGCGCCTCTCATGCAGCTACTGCCGTTGCAGTGCAGTCCTTTTCGACGTCCAAATTCTCCGCGCCCTACTCGAGACCAGACTTGACGGTGAAGTGACTATAGTCTGTCCATTGCTTTAGCCTGTCCAGCCTCCAACCAAAACTTGACCAATAACCTTCAAGGCGGACTCATACTACCCCATACTCGTTCCTCTGCCAGCTTTATTTGATTTCACTTGCAGAGGTAACAGTGGAAGACCGCAGCAAAACACCTGCGTTTTCTCGGATTCTTCCTAAAACACCCTCCTAGGAAACCACATAAATGTAACCGAAATATGGTCTTTTTGTTAGTAAAAAAAATTAACATAGATAAGCATATTTATTCAGAAAAAAAGTCCAGCTTCAGAGAGAGACGGGGTAGTTGACTGAAGAAAAGTTAAAAACAGTCGGGCAGAACGCTGGGCAAATTCTTAAGTGGAATCGGCTCCCGGCGTTTTTTCGTTTCGAGGGGCAGCGAGGCCAGTCCCAAGGAACTCACCAGCCGGTGTAAGTTTCTGGAAGTGTTTGAGGCGGAAGAATGAGATATAAATAGCATTTCAAGGATCCCGTGCTAGAAAATGCTTAAACTTCACAGGTTGGAGAGAATTGTGAATTTCTGCCTGCATTCTTTTCGGATGTACTTGTTTAAAGCAATACTACATATCTAACTTATGGTGCAAAGAAAAGCCACATTTTCTCTGGATTTCAATTAAACGGGCCATAAAAGTATTGGAAAATCATCTTTGAATGCACTCTTCAAGATCTGTTGACGAAATTCTGATAAGTCGATTTCCAAATGTGTTCCATCAATTGTCATAAGCCTATGCTTATCTCAATTTAAATCACAAATGGCAATTGAGAGAGCGTCTTTGTACTCATCAAAAGCATAAGCAACAATTTCAAGCGGCCTATCTTTTATTTTTCCTCGAAAAAAACTTTATTTGTATACATGAGGAATATTTTGTGTGTTATTATCTTTAAAAAAGAGCAACTTTACCCCTGTAGTAATCGCTCTGACACATTGTCAATCCTATAAATTAAGCTTTTACCTGAAGATAAATCTGGCCGCAGTCGCCATAGAACCACGTGGGGTATTTTGAGTCGTACATCTGAAAAGCCATTAGGGACGGATTAAGATGTTTGGGTATCATTGCTTCAGCCCTCAAATACCAACGCCGAACGAAGAGATCATCAGCGAATCCCTTGTAGTCGTATAATTTTGCGACTTCTTCCGCATTTAGACCCTTAAAATCCTTCCTGTTAGGATTAACGCCTAAGAAAAAAACAAAGTATGCTCATTCAGGAATCAAGCTTGACATTATATTCATCAAACCAAGCTGGTCAAGTCAAAATAAAGTTAATTAAATACCTACTTCTCAAGGATAAAGATTATCCTCTAGGACCTGACAGAAAAAAGGGATGCACTTTTTACACAGAAAAAATCTGTAGTACTCATTTGTTCCTTATAAGTAAAAGCCGAAATCCTGTTTGATGAGATCGATGTCTGTAAAATATAGTAGGAACTCTGGTGATCCGTTGTAAGCAATAACAAAGCTCAAACCAAACACAGAAGGTAGACTCTTGGGCGCTTGGGGGCATTTAACTTGTCCAAAAAGTAAGCTTTTCCGAATCTATTGAATCAATCATTGAATTTTGAATTTTTATAACACATGAATATTTCAGAATTTCCCACCAAATTTTTGAGGAGTAAAACTACAGGGGTTTGAAAACGCCTCTGTAGCTTGACCATCTAAATATCTGCCACCAACACGTCAAACTAGTCAATAGAAGCACAATTTTCTCAATTCTTATCCCTCGAATGGAAAAAAGATGAGCAGATCTTAGTTACAAAGGGACACGATGAGGAATTGTTAAACGAAACAATCTGATACATCCAAAAAGGGAATTGGTTTTTGTTGAACCATAGGCATACTGGCGTGATCACGCTTCATTTGAATGCTCATGGACCGAAGGTCGAACCTAACACGCAGGTGAGATAGTTTGACGATGTCCACCGCGGCTTTTTGAAATTGAGCCACCATCTTTTCTGCTCTCCATTCGAGTGTGAAACCTCTTATATTTTATTCGAAAAACAAAAATGAGGTTATCAGCGCACGACACTGGCAACATTTTGAAGGAAGTCCAAATTGATCGATATTTTGAGGCGCATTCAAGGACGATTCTTCACGGTGAATGGACGACCTTTTTTGCTGAAATTTTTGGAATTTTACTTTCAAAATAAAGCGTAGCTCTCTCTCTCTCGCTTCCACCCGCTCGTGTCCGATGTCATTACTAAGCGTGCCATCAGGTTCCTTGGTCAACAGCTAACGCTTTACCAGGGTTTTTAGACATAGCAGCAAAATAATGGTAGCGACGTCAAGTATCTGAGCTCACAAAACCTGGGCTTCCATGCAACACACCACCCCGTCACAGCCTACACCTACACAGCCTACCCAGCATGTACACAGGTACAAAAACTGCAACACTATCATCTCGTAATAAACGTTGCCTTAGTAAAATGTATTTGAGGGGTCGCTCCTAGGGGAGGAGTAAGTTAAGACGATAAGTTAATCTACCTGATTTCAGAAGGGATGGAATGAGGTGCAGTCGATTTCTACCTGCAGCCATATGCAAAATACCTCTTCGAAGACGAGTTTCCGCGGACGAATTCACGCCTGTGTAATGGTTATGTGTTAGTAAAATTTAGAAATTTAAATATCAAAGTATTTAAAGCAGCAAAACACACTCGAATTTTCAAGATATTCTCACCGACCTTCTGTTACAAGGTGTAGGATTTGGTTGCAGTGTTTAAGGCATATACGTATAGGGTATGAATGTCCCCAAAACACCCAAGAGACAAAACAATAGACAGCTGAGTTCACGTCCTTACGTTCCTCAAATAAGTCTGCCACTTTAACAGGTAACTCCTGTAGAGTAATAGAGGAATTCACTTTCTCTGAAGAATATTTGCAGGAGCATAGAAAAAGACCGATCGACGAAGCTAAACCGACTGGAAGCAACGTAAATTGTACATTCAAAAGGCCGAAGTGCAAAAGTGTCACAATTCCCATGAACAAAAATCAGTCGCATGTTGAAAGAACGCTGACTGAGACAAAGACGGTTAGATATCATTTGTGACTTATAAACTATCAGGCGTCTGCTACCAGAGGGAGCGGGAGGTGAATAAATCCTGGTCTGTTGTTCGCCGAGCACTTGAATCAAGCGTTCAATGAGGAACCTCATGGACCACACCCTGTCGGCTGCGATGTGAAATATTCAGAATTATACGGAGACGTTTTTTGATTGGTCACGTTAGAAGACAGAGCCTAGTCGTTCCTTTCGCTGTTTAAGTCAAAATTCATACACCGGCAGTCACGTTTCAATATGCTATCGCTCCCACAACCAGAGCGGTCAAATGCTACTTCCATGTTTAGTTTACTAAGGATAAAAACCACGAGTATGCAAATAAAGAGCATGCAAATGGCGTTACAGAGGAACTTGAAAAAATAGCAAAAATCACACGCTGCTTCCGAATAAGACTGACTACGAACTGGCCGCTCAAAATATGCATCTCAAAAACACCTCATTAACTCGGGGTTTAAAGAGTTAAAAGGCATCGGTTTGAACAAACACCAATCAAATTATGGTAAAATAATATCGGACGGAGCAGAAATTTTTATTTTCTCAGTGTTGTAGCGCCCATATTCGGGGCGTCTCCTGCAACAGCGCGCTTCTGTCTGGCGAATGCTGGCGCACACGCACCAGCGACAGCCGTTTTTCTTATTTTCCGAGGCAGTATATCCTGTTCGCGTCGCAACTGGTCACTTTCCGTTGCTGAGAGTCTCCATCTTGTGTTCGAGCAATCACAGCTGCCTAATTTGGCCAATCACATTCAAGCGTGAATTGGACAATCCCTCGATCTAGACGCTGGGACGCTTGGACCGGCAGGATCGGATGTATTCAACTCTCGCCTCACTGTCAACCGGCTCCAATTTGTACATTCTTCATTCTGTACGAACACAGTACTATCTCTTCAGGCGTCTAGGTTATCCGCTTTCTACTCGGAACATGGACATGGTTAGCATATGCACTTGAGTTAAGTTCCTTCTAACTTTCTGCCAACGGCGTACGCTAATGGCAACTGTCAGAACTAGCTGAGCTTACTCCTTATGAATTTCAGCCCTGGATTCTATCTCTTAATTTTTATGCATCACTTGATATGGACTTTATAAGGAGAATGCAGTTCCCAACGTCCTGTTGTGAAGTGAGATGAGTATCGGGAGACAACCTCAGCCATACAGTGGTTCCTAGTTACTTCGGCATAAAATTCTCTCCAACACGTGGGCACACTGGAAACGTGCATAAAAATGAAACAAATTGTTAGGTTTCCTCATCCGCGTTTGAGCCGATGTAAATAGGGATGTGTATCGATTCTTCAGTCAAATTCAGACCTTCAGCTGAAGCTTAGGAAGTTCAAGATGCTCCAGGGCGGTCGTTAAAAGTCTTTTTCGGAAAACCTTCTAGACCAGGTGACTGGAGGATCGTGGCTTTCCTAATATTTTCCTTATGGCAACCTTCAGGGGTGCCATCATATAATTTATTCCTAAAGTTCTAATAATGAAACATTCAGTAGAATGTAAGTATATGGTATTATTTGCGAAATCTAATTTCGATTTTGAGATATTTTGTACAGATTATGTGTCACAAGATAAGATTGAGAAATTCGCTGTCTCCTTTTACTGACGATGGCCAATATGTCAAATCCACATCCTTTTTCCTTATTTCCTATTTGCTAAACTAAAACAACACCCAGTATGCTCAGAAACTTTTATATTCTTACTTAAAACTGTTACGTGATGATTAAGACTCTGTACGTTTACATGTAGCCCCATCATGCCATTTTGTTCTTTCAAACGTGAGAAAGAAAAGTGTTTCTCAGTATTTTGTGAGTCGAACCAACTTTCTGCAAAATTTTGAGTTGAAAAGTCAACTGCTTGGATAGTGCGTCGATGTGCCTATTAGTATTCACAGAGATTGAATAAAAGCAGTTAGTATCAGGTGTTCTTCGCCTTTACTTTCAGTTCTGTTCACGCCTTTTGTATTATGAAGGCAATTCCACATCAGCCCGCTTCTGAATTTTGTGGACGATCTAAAACTGTCAGAGTCTGTAATTACTGGGCCTTAACAAAAGATCTCCTAGAGGATGACGACACGATTTTTTAATTTGCTTATGAACGCTTAGCGCACAGCTGCCATATGAGTACAAGTGTACTTCTTTCTGTAGAAAGTTTGATGTAAAATAAAAATTGGTAAGGTTCCTATTTTAAGTTAGAAGCTGCATTTACACACGTGGAATGGCTCACATTCCAGTGATCCAAAGCAGTGCTGACTGGCTTTGTGGTCTTTGATTCAGCTCTTTCCATCAAACGTCTAAATGTAACTTCAAGCCTGGTAGAAACCTGTAAAATTACGCTTCCGTTATTTTTACAACACAACTAATTTGTACTTCTTTCCAAACCCACAGCTGCTGTTAACCGTTAGGCAAGTATGCGATTCATTTCCAGGATGAAGCACAACAAATTTTCTTAATTTAAAGCAACGAAGTATGAATTCCTAGTCGAAATATCAGTAATTAAAGGAAGTTTGTGGGTCATGTCTTGTTTTTATCCACAGAAACATAAAAAAATTACAGTTGCATACATTGTTGTCTAGAAATTTACTAATTGTTTTTGTTTATTATTGCTACGTTGATGAAAACGTTTAATGGTAAATTATTCCATCTCCAAACGTAATTTATTTATTGAAAAAAATCATATCACACTGTTTTAAAGGTTTAAACTTCAATGGTGTCTTATATGAAAAATAAATTGAACTTTGCTAACCTAGATAAACGCAGGTGTTTGTAAGCATTTTCCCGCACTGGCAATATAGTAGCATGTGTAAAGTTGGTGAAGATGATCTAATGCACTTTTATTTAAAATAATTACAGATAAATAGTCATTACTACTTCAGAAAGAATTTAAGACGCCGGTGGCATATATCAAAACATCCTTAACTTTTTATAAAAGAAATGTTACTTTAATTGTTTAATAACACCTTTAAATGATTATTTTTGTGCGCAGAACGTGCGTTACTTCTGGTAACAGGTAAGGGGTTTTTATTTGCTTATCGCGTATTAACATGAACAAATAACAAATTAAATAAATAAGGCTAAAAACGCAAAAACATTCACGATTATTTTAAGGCTTTCGAATCTAACCATTTCTGTATGGCAACAATGTTCAGGTAGTACAGTAATAAGTAACGGCTAAAGTACCAAATTTATCTGTTTAATGTCTTCAAAATGTTTCGAAAACCCCTAGCAGCCTTGCAACGAATGATGTAAAAATGCTTGTCTTGCCTATACACCTTGCACAAGCTCACCTCAGAAAGGTATCATCCGAAACGTAAAAGAACAATCATCTTTCGTGGAACTAGGTGATTATTAGACCGTCTTTATATGGAGGATGCCAATTCATTTGTGGCGCAGGAAAAAGGTTCCGTTTTTTAAACCTGAGCTGATAATTGCAAGTTAAGTCATCCTTGAAATCGATAAAATGGTAAACGTTGGCATTTTGGTTCGGAAGAGAATCGTCGAGTGTAAGGATATATGACTTTCACCTCATAATTATAAATAGACCTACTGTACTGAGAAACCGAAAGTTTCGTCTACTTATTCTGGTTATCCATGAATTTCTAAATAATTTTATTTCCTTTAAAGGCATAAAATTTATTCAGAATAGGGGCCTTTGTATGATTATAAAAAATGCCTATAAGGGCCTTAAGCGCCAACTTAACTCATAGCACGTAAGAAGGCTAAAGAAAGTAATTAAAAGTGACCATCCATATTTTTCCATGAAAATTATTTATAAAAGTTTCCATTTCTATATGACGAATTCCGTATTCAAAAAAGCAAATACAGCAGGATACCTTATAAAAATACAGCAGCTTAAGCTTCAAGAAAGGAACAATGTAAAATTCACTGGGTTGTTTTTAAATGAAGATTTGTGATAATAAGAGCATATGATAGCAAGCATATCGTATATAATGTGTTGTACTAAACTTAAATGTTGGGATTTCCTGGTTGAAGTTAAAAATAAAAGCTTTTGACCAAAATCAATTAAAAAGATTCATTGTTTGCTGAAAACGTGCTTCAGTTTAGTAAATTTTAAAGTTATTAATATGTTAAGCTTTGTGCTAGCCTTAACAACCTCAGTACTGAATGACATGTTCATAATTAACACCTTTGATCCACTTCTGAAAACCTCAGCGGCCTCGGTGGGATACGAACCCACGCCAGCAAATTGAAGGCTTTAGTTTAGCCAACGCTCCAGCCAACTGAGGTATTAGGCCGCACCGGGAGTCGTGAGTTTTATCACACTTGGGTTTATTTACCCACCCATCCTTCTGCGTTGGCTGTACTAAAGCCTTCCTTTTCCTGGCGTGAGTTCATATCCCACCGAGGCACCCGAGTTTTTCACAAGTTGGTCAAAGGAATTATTCAAAGCTGACAAAATCCTCTACTTATTAATTGTGCCTGGCAGCCAACTAGTAGATTCTATATTGATTGCTTTGCAAATCCTGCTTGGGCAGTGAGCTAAGTGTATCAGAATTTATGGATTACATACGTTGCAGTTGACTGGGCGGGTAACTTGACCCAAGTCTGATTAAAATCATGACTCCCGTTGGGGCTTCGTACATCATTTGGCTAGAGCGTTGGCTGGATCGTTGGCTGTACTAAAGCCTTCTCTTGCTAGCGTTGGTTCGTATCCTACCGAGGCCAGCGAGACTTTTACAAGCGGTCAAAGGAATTATTCGAAGCTGCCAAAACCCTCTTCTACTTATAAATAATATTGATTGACGATTGTAATTTAAACTACCAAGCCAAATAATGTTTAATAAATCCTTGGCAATTAAATTTTTTTGAGAGATTTCTGGTAAGATAAATAATTTCGATGAAAATTAAAATGCACTTTCCGATTATTACCTTTGTTCAGCATGGCCAAGATTACTGGGCGATGATCAAAGCTGACAGAAACTAATAAAACGACTTCTCCATAGGTTAAACCAAGTTTTCTTTTCGTTCCACGTAGACAAATATGTTCATTTAGATTGTTCGAATAATTTAAAATCTGTTATTGAAAAGTAACACAACAAATTACTTCGATAATATTTCCTTGAATAGCTGAGAAAATTAAAGCTTCGAGATCTTGGATGACACCTACTTCCACCGTACTATTATTAGTGATCCATGCATCTGAAAGCATTAAGTGATTGTTTAATATAGCTATTATAAATTTGACCGACTGCAAACCTTTGTCAAGAAAATGAATTTGCTGGACTTCGCTAGGTATCCCTGTGAGGACCTCGACCTCTTCTTTTAAATTAGCAATTCTGGACGTGTCATTTAGACTTAGAAGACAAAAAGTTTGCGAAAAAGTCCTAATTTTGAAGTAAATTCTGAGTGAAGCAACCCTCTGTGCTGCAATATCATTGAAACGCATTAACAAGAGCCAATAACTTTTTAAAGTGGTATCTATTCTTGGGAAGGCTCAAGGACATTATTTTTAGTTGTTAAAAACACTTTATTTAATGTTTTCACTAATGTTACAACACTGCGGATAATTATTCGCTTGGTTCGAGGAGCAAGCCAAAACATAACGAATGCATGCCATCCATTGGCTCAGACCTGTGGGAATGATACAATAACTACAGCGCACTACAGAGGAATAGTCCGAATTTCACCAATTATAGAACTTCAGGTGTTATATTTATCCTAGATTCTGTGCTGAATTGGTATCCTCCTAAATTGCCCACCGTACTGCCTTAGTAACGCATTGTAACCGGCATAGCGTAGTTCTTTAAGCAAAAATATGCCTAGGAGTTAACCCTAACACTTACCATAAGCGTGGAATTTTCTTTCGATTGAGGAAAGAAGATCAAAAATTGACGACAGATCAGCTTATATACCGAATTTAAAGCCACTTAAAATACAGAATCATGGTGAGCAAATGAACAATATTAAAACTTCTGAGGAGCAAATTTAGCTCAAATAAAATCGTGCGTCAAAAACGACACACCTAGATCGGAGCTTAAATATAAATAAATAAATTGTATATTTAAGGCCCAGAGGGCCCCAGCATTAAGTAGGCAAAGCATTTAGTTTTAATGAAAACATATATGATCAAACAAAGAAAGCGAATAAACCTATCAAAACAGGAACCCAAGGTGAGATTTAAGACGAACCACGTGCCTGAGCTCTTAACTTCTATGACCTTATTGAGTCGTGGGCAAGAAGCACTCACGTGTTCACAATTCATAGCAGACGTTAAGCAAACATTTTCTCTATTTTAATGGGTAATGGACCGGAATGGGCTTTCGTGGGTTAAGAGGGGCAAACCGGTGGGAATATTTTTGTGTAATCATTGATGCGGCATCACCTTTTACTTCCATGGGAAAAATGCATGGGGCGATGACATGTTTTCATATTTTTGTCCATTCTCTTAACTCTCCACAAACAATCTCGTTCAATAACCCCACGGGTCATAGTATACCCCCCAATTAGATCACCTAAGGGAGGTCGTCCAAAGGACGTAAATCCAACCCAAACCGAAAAGCAAGGTAGCGCAGTTATAATTAATCACATGCTGCCTTCACCAAAACTAACCAAGCCAATCCTACAGACAAATAACCTTTTTTTCATTTCAGTATTTTTAAGGGAAATAGGCTTACGGCTTTGAATTCCTTATTTGTTATAGAAAAATTGTAAGAATTAGAAGCAATGTAAAGAAGATACTGTCAAGTGAATACACGCATATTTATGTAGTTCACTGGTATTGTAAAGGTTAAGAAGTCACATAGTCTTTGTGGTACTGCAAAAAATGTATGTCAAGCCGAAGTTTGAATGTATGCACAGACTGGGGCAATACAATCGTTAGCACTGGGAAGGAACAGTCAAATCGAACATTATTAACGAAATAAAATAGTGACAATGTGTGCAGATAAGATGTACAAATATTTAAAAATGTAGGCAGATATTGTCCTGTTAGGTCAACAGTTAGCAATATTTTAAAATTTATAGTGAACTAGAAAGCAGGCTATGAAGACAAATTCTACCTTGAAAATGGATGCATAATTCAATAGGCCTCCATTTTCAAATAAATAAATAAATAAATTGTATTTTTAAGGCCCAGCGAGCCCAGTCATTACAAACTTATTATCTTGGTATAAATAAATACAAAGTGGATAATTGCTTCACTATGTGAGCAGCCATATTAACAGCGGAAATGAATAATATGGTGAGCATATCCGATTCAGAACGGTTTGCCATTTTTTAAACAATAGTCAACAATGTTTGACATATACATTGAACTAGAAAAGAAGCAGTAAAAAAATCCTACTGTTAAATTGGAGGCGGAGTTCGGTGAGCCGCCAATTTAAAAAAAAACTAGGAGAAAAACTGCTTCACTTAAAATTAATAGCTAAATGCAATGGGATAGTATTGTGATGTTGCTGACAACGTACGAGGGTTCGGAACGCTCCTTGTCGTGTGAGAGATAATATAGCAGTCAGAGCTACTGCTTGTAACCACCAGTGGAGGTAAGAGAGGAGGAACTCATCGTGGACACCAGATTGGAAACGAAGAGGGGACAGTAGAGGTCATGAGATCATCATCACTGTCAGCTCGACCCCCCACTGTTTATCCCTTTTGACCTCACCTGTAAACTGGCAATAAATAAATAATAAATTAATCATTGAGATGCGACCTTGCTGACTGCATAGTCCACCGATCAAAGAGGCAAAACCATCAGAACGCGCCTCGATAATCAACTGAACCTGAAGACCATCGTCGGGGTTGCGACATCGGAGGAAAGTATCAAGGCTGCATTTTTTTAGAATTTATATTTGGTAAGCACCTGCAAGGCACTGTCTAAGCAAACATTAGTAACGAAATAAAGTTATGACAATGTGTGCAGATAAAAATTACAAATACATAACTTTTCCCGCTATGTCAACAGTTAGCGATGTTTTAAAATTAATGGTGAACTAGAAAAAATAGGCAGTGAAAAAAAAACTCCTTCCATAAAAATGGAGGCAGAGTTTAATAGGCTTTCATATTTTAATAGAAGGTAGGAGAAAAAACTGCTTAGGAGAAAATGGTTAGGTGGTAGAGTAGGAAAAAAACTGCTTAGGAAAATAAAGTAAGACGGAAGAGAAGGCTAATACTGCAGTACCATTTCAGATTGAAACCATTAAACGGCGATATGGTTCGTTCGTGATCACTATGGCGCTTGAAAAGAAATCTTATGAAAAGGCGTCAGTAAACTTGAGGCTTCAGCATCTTTGGAAACAGAATTGAATGCTGAGAAGGTTAAGTATACAAAGAAATGGCAGCATTTTAGAATGTATGCGTTCGGATGTGTAATTTTGAATGACTTCAGCTTTTGAATGACTGGTGATGTACGAAGACATCATGGTTCATGTGGGACTCGAGGTAGAGGAAAAATAGTTTCAAGAATGTCACTTAAATTCCCAATGGTCCTTTCACCGAGTCAAAGAGAAAGTTGCTCGGAAAAGATGAGTAAAATAAAAGGTTAATAGAATTAGTGTTAATATAAAGTAGCAGTATTCGCTTGAATGTAGGTAGACTAATTAACAACCTAATATAATTGCTAAGTTATTCCAAAGATGGCTGTAACAAGAAGCAAAGAAAATAGAGCGTTTAGATGTGGAGGATCCAGGGGGGAGGTATAATTAGTGCAAAATGTCTTAGGTTATAAGGATGACTGACGGGGGTAATGACAGAAAGCTTGGGGAGAGTTGAGCTATTATTTAGTCGGAAAAGGAGACAAGAGCCTGCCTCCATTCTCCTGACCCAAACAAACTTTAGCTTAGTCAGCTGGCATGTGGTTGAGTAGAAAGAAGTTAAAAGTGTCGGATACAGGAGTTTTTCGTGAAATTTCTTTTGACATTTTCCATTTTTTAACGGCTAGATTCGTTCATTAAACCGTAGAAAGGATAGCAAATTTCACAAATGGGAAGTACAAACATACGATAATGTCTTAATTTAATTTCAGGAAGGTAGACATTATTAGATATAAAGCCACAAATCCGAGCAGCTTTGACCGTAATTCTATCGGCATGAGGCGATAGATCAAATTAATTGGTGCCCAAGTCCTAGACGGAGTAGCATTCAGTCATAGAGCAAACATTAAAAATAACAGGTTGTGGCAGCCTTACAGGCCCAAAACGAATGTAGTGGCACGTAGAAGGCAAAAACTCCATTAGCCACGTGGAGTTACTCGCCGAAAAAGCGTCCAAGTCCGAATGAATTGGTTCTAGGTATCATTCAGCCATAGAGTTAGAGTTCAGAAGTATAAATATTAAAATTCTGAATGTTTAACTATCGATAAAATATCATTTATGTAAATTGTGAACAAGAAAGGACCTAATACGGTTCATTGAAGGACCCCACTCAAAATCAGGGTAGCACTTGAGTATGAAAACCCGTTTAAAATCATTTGTTTTCAATGATATATTTATTTTATTTTATTTTATTTATTTATTGCCAGTTTACAGGCAAGGTCAAAAAAATATCTATACAGTAGAGAGTCGAGATGACAGTGAAAAAAACTCCTGATCGTTGTTTTAGGTGTCTTCAGGAGAAAAACCTGCAGCTTAATGAGCAATTAAAATTAAGAACAGGGACGCGTTGACACAGGTGCCCAGTGAAGAACTTCTCCAATTCAGTGTTACGGATCCGGTATTCTGCACCAGCAGGTATGTCGGCGAGCAGCTGTTCGCTGTCGACTGAGAAATAAGCCGAGTGAGGTCTACAGAGCCAGTAATTTTTGCCCTCAGTATGAAGTCCGGCACAGGATTCAGAGTCCGTGAACGCCATCAGAACTGAAAAGAGCTTCCACAGAGTCAGCACCCAAAAGTTTTGGAAGGTGTCCTGAATGTAGAAAACTAGTGACAGTTCGCGTAAACAAAGGATAGCTTTGCTGAATTTTGATACTTCTAGGTAGCTTATTCCAGATTGCTATAGCGTTTACCGAAAAACACTGTCGGTATCTAACTGTGCGTGCCAAAGGAAGAAATAAAAATACATCTCGATGACTGGTGCACCGAGAGTGGTCGAGCTGCCTCACGGATGTAAGGGGTTGAATGTACGACTGTTTACAAGTTTAAATCAGTAAAAATAGTCCCTTCTGTAATCTGCGAAACCACAGTGGGTCAAGGCTTGTAAGCTCACAGCGTTGTTGGTAGGACAGGTTTCAGTGTTCTGAATAGAAAACCCTTTT
>WEDG01009948.1:0-36990 GCA_017591395.1 Schistocephalus solidus | reverse complement strand
GCACACAATCCCTAATCTGGCGATTTATAGATGTATGTATTCTTTCCGTCATCTTCTATTGTTCTCCTACGATTTTTTTCCGGCTTTGCTTAAAAAGGATTTGCTGATTTAAAAAACACGTATCCTTCGAAAGTTCTCCTCTACTGCCGGTGTTTCGTATGCTGTTTTAGTGGATACGATAATAAAAGTACACCTCGCAAAAAAAAAATGAAGCATTTTGCTGAGCGAATTCTTGACGATGTTACCCATTTCCTCCACTCTGAGCTCATCCAGCCCTTCCACTCTGACCTAATTACCGCGAAATCATCCCTTTCCACGCGTCGGGACTTCCGACAGATCGCCTGCATATAAGCGTTCTCTAGTATCATTTCCAGCTCGCGCTCTGATGAGTAACGTGGCAGAAATACAGAAACTGAGACTCGAACTGTCTCTGTAGTAGATGTGTATTTCAACATTAATCTTTTGGCTCTTGTGCAAGTGGTTAATTTATCCCCTGATCGCAGGGAATAGAGCCATGTTTGCTGAATATTGCGTTTGTCTTCTCTTATTCTCTCTCCCTCTCAAAATAACCCTTTCCTTCCTACCTGTTGCCTGCCGCACTCTCCTCGGGTGGGCATTGAGATGGGGTTTTATGGCAGTTCTTTCCTCCTCCGACTACCTGCTACCTCCACCAACACGGCCCCTACTACCAGCGTTTGGGACTGGATTCTAAACTGTCCTTATTGCGATTGCACCTTTACCGGACGAAGCACTGGGAGCACCACCATACACCCGCAGCATCCGCCTCGACTTTCCGTGCACATTCACACACCGCATGGGCACATTAGACCCCAGGCGTCTCCATGAAAACCTGCGGTAGACCCGTCGGCTATAGAACATTACTACATCTCTCCTAATGAGCCCCTGCATTACATATGGTCACATGCAATATCGCACGAAACATGTTTTCAACCAGCACATCTCACTGAGAGGGAAGTAGGATGCTTGGCTCCTTCTGCGTGTGGCTTCTCTGCTGCATGTGTGATCTGAGCTTGAGAATATCACGGCGTGATAAGTGCCGTGGCTTGGAAGGTTGCCAACTGATATTTGTACTCAGACGTCGCGTGTTTTGTGGAATGGCCGACTGGTGGTTTGAGAGACAGGTTGCGATTGCTCCTTCTTAACATGACCTCTGGCACGCTCACCCGTGTGCGATTTGAGCTGTTCAAACCGCTGTTGTGGGAAATCCTGGTCCGTATGTTTGGGGGGGGGGGGGGGGGGGGTGTCAAGTAGAACATGTCATCACCATCTGTACCGCTTTCTCGCAAGCTTGGAGCCAGGCTGCGACGGCTCCTTTTCAACGTGACCTCTGGCTATATCACATTGGGAGATAAGAGCCGATCAACTCGCTGTTGTGTGAAATCCTAGTGCTGTGTTTGGGGGCCAGGTCGTGTACATAGTACACGTAGGCGAGGTCACCAGCAGCTGCGCCCACTTCCGCCTTAGACAACTGACCGGCTCGGACAGTGGTTTGATTGTGGTGGTGGGGGAGAGAGTGAGCTTGACGGCTCAGCGCATTTCCCACACTAGAAACAATCTGACGCGCTTGAAACTATCACGGTGCGCTAAAAGCCGCGGCTCGGAAGGTTGCCAACTGACGGAATAACTCGGACCGCGTGGTCAGCCCGATGTATCTTTGTGTGTGGAGTGAATGACTGGCGGACTGAGAGTCAGGCTGCAATGGCTCCTTCTTAATGTGGTCTTTATGGCAATCCCGCTCCGTGGGATCCAAGCCAGGTGTGATGGTACGCCCAGGGGCGGCTCCAGCTGCGCCAGCCACCTGCGCCCTCTCACCTCTCCGGTTTTCTTGACTCTGTCGTGACACCGGGCTCAGGTGGGGGAGGAGGAGAGATTGCGGTAGATGCAGCTCAAGTCTACCATCACTTTAAACTAAATCACTTGCAAATCAACGTCCCTGCATCACCCTCCTGTAGAGCACACGTTGGACGTCCTCGAAACCGACGATCGAAACGTCGGTCACACGGACGTTGACTTGCGTAGCATCTAACACACTACCTTTTCCTGCACCCATCTAGGTTCAGCATGAAGATAGAGTCCAGAAGATTTATGCCAGGAGATGACGCACGTGGCTGGCGTGGCGTGAATCCGTACCTAGGCGCGCTGCCACATCCTTCATACGCATGACGTTTTTATGGGTGTAAAAATTCAATTATACTCCCGTGCTGGCCCAGAGCATTTACTGCGTGTCCGCATGCATTGGTTTGGTCAGGCACTTGCAAATTCATCACACCGAGACCGTTAAAGCATCGGGAGCACCAACATACACCAGGTCATCGATTAATGGCGCCAACCTTTCATAGAATCTAAACATGCTTTGAATTGAATGCTGAAAAACAGTCAGTTTTCGGATTTGTTGCCATGACTATATTCACTTCACGAGGTTTAACCGGTGTTTGCTTGGATATATCATTACCCCAGGCTCCCATATTCAGAGAAATGGGGCCGAGAGGACAGAGTATGGTTTAATCAGGATGCATATTCAGTCAAGTGATCTGCATAGGCCTATAGTTACCGCGACAGTGCAGAGGGTCAGGAAGGCAGCGAGAGATTTGTTACAAATGCACTGGGCTCATAACACGCGATCGATCGTACAGCGCAATATTGCCGTACCTGCGTGTGCCAGCACACAGTAGACATATACCCTTCACATTATGTCAAACCTTGGACCCAAATTCAGCTGGATAACGGGCTCGAAAATTCGGCTGGTGTATGGGATGAGGCTGACATTGGGAAATCTATCCTCACTTTAATAACTCTGACGCTTTGGAATCTATCATGACCCGCTTAGGCTCGTTGCTTGGAAGGCTACCAACTAACAGATAATCTGGTCTTTCTCAGGATTATCAAGCAGGTTGCAACGACCCCCTTAGCAACAGCCCCATGCGCGCGAACAAGGTCGTGTGTGGCCCGCGTAGACGGAATGTTTGACATTTTTGGCCACTGCACCCATGCCACCTTACAGCCGTCTGGGCGTCGTCTTGCCATCGGATCAATGTAATGGCAGGAGCAAGTGCAGTAGATGCACTTGAAACAACTTCTGTCGCAGTCGAACGTCATTGGGTTACCTGTGAGTTCGTACATTAGACGTCGCCTGTTGACATATAACCTGGAAAAATTGCCCTACTGGACCCTTTAAAAAACGAATAATCAATCACTCGTCACTGTTAACTGACAGAGGTGCCATGAGGATATGTAACGGACCAGGAATTGTATACAGTCGTTTGAATGAAGTGAGCTCTTTTCGTGCGGATCGGAGATGGTGATGGTGCAATTGCGTCTCGGTGAAAATAGCCGGCACCCTTCCAAAACTCGATGCATCTCAGTCCTCGCCCCCCCCTCCCCTTTGGCTGCGTTCCCCACCAGTTGTGTGTCGGCATCACCTCCTCGATCCAGACATTCATTTCACCTTCGTTTCTATTATCCGTGTACACCCTTCGAATTCGTACGCTACTTTGACATCTAGATGAGTGCTGGCATAGCCAAGCTTTAGTCTTAGTGCTTCGCGTTACTGGCGGGTTTTTGAACTTTAGCCGCCATTTTTTCTGCTCTCCCTTCGCAAGTGAATTTTTCATCTGTACATTGATTGCCCTATTCCCCACATTATATGCTGATCTTTAACCCTCTTTGTTTAGTTGGACTACAATAATGAGGTCATCAGCGCACGACGCTGGCGCGGTTTTGAAGGAGGTCCAAGTTGACCAACGTTTCATTTATTTATTCATTTTTAGTTTACAGGCAAGGTCAAAAGAGATATACAGGCACATTTAGGTCGTGACCGTCTATGCTTAGATGGAGCTGATGATTGTCGCCAAGAACCGTAATGGAGCACTTGTGCCAAGAAAATGAAAGGTGCCATGTTCGACATCACTGAGCGAAGGCCTGAAAATCCTTTTTTAAGAGCTCAAGCACGATTTTTCGATCGACCGGTTTATATCGATAGGCAACTTTTAAATCATCAGCGTGCATAAAGGGCCTACCATACTGAAAATAATCAGGAACATCGTTGACAAAAAAGGCAAAATAGAAGCGGGCCGAGCACGCTACCCTGAATACCTCCACTCCTCACATGCGTGGGGTTGGAGTTAATATCGGAGATTTTAACTCGTTAAGTGCAAGCATTCAATTAGGAGGATATTAAGTTTAGAAGCTTGTTACCTATGCCGAAGGAGGCAAGTTTCAGCAGGAGGAGATCATGGTCAACACGATCAAAAACCTTCGTGAAATCGAAATAAATGGCATAAATTGCAAAACTGCTGTCTCTAGATTGTAGCACAAGATTAAAGAAAGAGAGCTGGCAGGTGTCACAAGATCTTTTTTTCGATGAACCCATGCTGAGCCGCATTAAGTAGGTTACTCTCTGTTAGGTGACGCATCATCTTGTCTTTGATCAAGGTCTTGAAGATCTTCGAGGTTGCTGGCAGTTTATTTCTTGGCCTACAGTCGTCAAATGACGTAGATCGGCCGTGTTTGGGTATAGGCAGAATGTGCGATTCCTTCCATAAAATAGGGAAGATTTCACTTTCAAGAGCAAGATTTAATATCTTATACAGAAGGGACGGAAATATATTATTTACATCCGCCTTTAGAACGCTGACCGGGATGCCCTCTGGTCCAGGACTGTAAGATTGACGAAAACGCCGAATGGCTACGGTCACGTCTCAGAGGGTGACAGTTATGGTTTCGAGGACGTTACCGGTCCAAACCCGGATGTACGGAAAGGGAGTGACAGAATGTTCACTAAAAGTTCTGGATAAGAAAGCATTGAATCTATCAGCAGTCAACTTAGCGTCAGCTATTGTGTTTCATAAGGCGTCTCGGAGTACGGGATGCTGTGTCTTTCTCTGCACTTTTACTGTGAGCGAAAGGAGTTTCGCAACATTTAACGAAGGGTTTTTGGAAAAGTTGATGTCATTGGCTAATTGTTTTTCATCAGACAACCTCTTAGCCTGTTCAAAGATTTTTTGGATCAAGGGTACGACGGAAGTGTCGTTTTGTAGATGAAAACGACGGGGGAGTCTACGCAGTCTACGGCGGAAAGATAAAGGGCGGTAGACTTCATCCTTGACAATAATTATTTTCTTACGGGGAACAAAACGAGAAATGAGAGGACCTTGAACTTCGTACAACGTATCAGTACAAACATTCACATCCAAACATAGAAAGAAGTAAGTCCAATTGTGGGAATTAAGATATGTTTGTAATTTCCCCATATTTGCTGATCGGAAATCACGGAAAAAACTATATTTTTGGAAAACATTTCATCAGCCTCGAGTTCTAGTTTAAAAAGAACTATGGCGTGGTCAGAACTCCCAAGTAGGTCTAAAGGTGACAATGACAATGGCTGACAACCTCTACAGAAAATAAGCTCAATTATGTTTGATCCTCGGGTGGTATATCGATATCGATATCTATGGCCTCAAGTAGGTCTTCGAACTTTGCAGACCGGAAGATGGAAACCAATGAACTTCAGGAAGATTGAAGCTACCTGCAATCAAGCAGTATTTCATATTTAAGTCAGCTGCGGTGTGAAATGTCTGCGAGAGACAAAGATCGTAATCCTCGCTGACGTTGGGAGGGCGATAGACACAACCAACGAGTAAAGAGTACTTATCCTTTGGAACATCTTGGAGCCAACAGCTCTCTTCTACCGCGGTAGATGTAAGTGTTTGCTTAACATAGCTACAGCTTCCTCCGCCACGGCCTTCGTGTTGATCATTCCGAATGTAAGCGTAGCCTTGAATAGAGAGTTCGGAGTCGGATACACAGGGTGTTGCCCATGTCTCTGTAACTATTACAATGTCGTGGATAAAAACCAGTCTGGAGCAAAGACATCTTATTAAGCAGAGATCTGGCATTTAGGACGATTATTTTAAGCGGGCACATTGTTGGTTTCTGGAACGGGACAGTTAGGATGTCAGAGTGACTGCCTTCGGCCAAAGAAATGCTATTTTCATTTGAACTATTTGTCCGTTCGTTATTTTGAGATGTGCCTCGCCATTGGTCCTTCGTCTTTCCAGTTCTTTTATTTATTCTCTCATTTTCATTCACTCTTTCAGCCCGTATTCTGGTTGAAAAAGAACTTCAGAATGCAGACCCCGCAGGGTTGATTTTCTCTGAAGCAGAAGCTGTGCCTTTGCTTCGTTTTCCAAGATGATTTTAAGAGGTCTTGGTCGAGGATTCGAATCGGGTCTTTACAGAGCCTTCCCTATTCTATAAGCCTTGAGAATGTGGATGGATTCGCCGTCCGTTAGCTAAGTTTTTGCAGACAATTGAAGGAGATATAAGTCATGTTGTACTCGCTCCTTTGGAATTATTGACGCTGACTCTGGGACCCCTTTTATGATAACATTGTGTTTTCGACTAAATCGAGCGCCCGTTTGCAACTCAGGTCTTTCAACTGAGTGAATACTTGTAACCAGTTAACTTGGTCCATTAGGTCCAGATGAACCGGTTGTTCGGCAGGCTGGAGCCAAATCCGTGTATGGCTTGGTATTCTTAGACCTTTTCCTCT
The DNA here is from genome assembly GCA_017591395.1 of Schistocephalus solidus. Lineage (NCBI taxonomy): Eukaryota > Metazoa > Platyhelminthes > Cestoda > Diphyllobothriidea > Diphyllobothriidae > Schistocephalus > Schistocephalus solidus. The sequence goes on along the minus strand of WEDG01009948.1, from coordinate 30,419 downwards.
TTGGCTTTACAAACTCACCAACCTCTTCAACATCAAATGTTGGTGCAAAGTCCAGCAGCGATGTAGCGCTGGGTTGTCAGGCCAGATTATTGCTGCCTGAGCTTAGTGAGGATGGTGTGGAGCATGGACTAGATGGAAATCGTTTTTGAACTAGCGAAACGTCCTCTGGTTTACTGGTTTCGGTAGACACGATATCTTTTATGTGAGTTTTAGGTATGATTGAAGAGGCTATATATACATACGAATTTTGCTTTGCGGAGATTTTTTAACAGCTGGACAAGAAAAAGATTTTTTAAGTTATCTATTTCTTGCCTTAGGTTGCCTACCTCCTGCTTCATCACTAAGAATTGCTGTAGAAGGCTGAAACACCCCATAAAAGTTTCATCTTCATAAGCTTCATTAACTGAGCTTACTAGACTTTTTGCCCGTTAAGCGGGAGGTGAACAATGAGCAGAATAACGATAGTTGCAACTATTTTCTGCTAGTCTATTAATTCGCTGATCAAAATCCCCTATCAATATGGACGAGTGTATAGAGGCGTCGAGAGACGGCCCTATGCAATTTTGCGGTGCATGTACGAAACTGGGTCGCGGACCAATTTTTCGTGGCAATAAACTTAAGGCACCTGTGTTTAGCATACTTATGGGGGTACAGAGCAAATGCAATTGATGTTTGAATCACCACACAATCAACAGAGAGTCGGTTACGATAGTCAACAATAAGAATATGAAAATATAAGGACTCAGCCTTTGGTTTGAGCCTCTTCCGCCATTGAAAGCAGATGCAGGGAGCATACAGCTGGCATGAGTTTCAGAAATGAGCAAAGATCGAGGCTTGCAATTCCAGTTGAGATCAATCCTGGGGCAGGGAATTTTTCTTTTTTTAAGCCTCAGAATCCTTACATCCAAGTCCCAATTTACAAACCCAGGGGAATATAAAGACAATTCTTTAATACTTTCCCAGCACCATGTCTTCTACAGTGAGTAAGAGACTAAACACTCGTAGGTTCGAAGAACCGGAACTTCAAAACCAATTTCAAACGTTGCGTCGATGTTTTCAAGGACAATACTTCCTGATGTCGATAGTTGCAGTCTTCAGCCGTTCGTTTTTGATCTTCCAGTGTTATGTGGTTTGCGTGCCCAATCTTATTCACCGTGAATAAAAGACTTTTTGCTGAAAATGGTAGGAATGTTATTTTCAAAATAAAGCCTACCTCTTTCTATCTGTTAATCAGTGTGCGCTATGTTCGAAGTCTTCGGCCAATTCAACTCCAAAGGCTAAGATCACACATGAGGTCCAATAATAATTATAATAATAATAATAATAATAATAATAACGACAACAACAACAAGATAAGAGGAAAATGGACAGAGGAGGTGGAGGAGACTTTACTGACGTCTTCCTTCATGGTTATTTTGTAGTGACCCAAAGTGCTTGGTTTTGGATGACTGTTAACAGCGTGGCCCATTTATGTCTTCGTCTTTGGTTGATATCACTAGCCCACAGGTATAGATTTTTTGAGGTAAATTGTATATATCAGATTCATCGTGCCACCCCGAAAGACATCCTGGGTTTCAAACTCGCAGCTTCGTGGGCATCAAAAGATAAACGGATCGCGCAGCTAGTTTGTGGTGATACAAATGTGTCGCGGAATAGCAAACGGAAGCGAACAGGTGAGTTCCAGGAAACAGTTCAGAAAGAGAAGATGGGATCATTGGAGCAAACGGTAGTGCTTAGCCACCACCATATCACTTACGACCCCAGCGGTGATCGAGCGAGCTGCTACTTGTGCTACGCATGTGGTCGCGTGGCACTACAGACCATAAATTCTGCATACTTTGTACCGCTAGCACTCTTATCTGCCACTGTGTCTGATGATGGTTTTCAGTGAGAATCCGAAACGTCAGCATTCGCATCTTCTGTTTCCGGACATTTGTCTGTTATGTACATTGACAGAATTTCCCAACCCCACAGTAGGTTTCGAGCGAACAGCTTGGACATTCTAAGTTACGTTCTTAGGAAACCGTGGGGACTGATGTTGTTTTGAATAAGTGATGCCTGGCGTGGGACGCGCAGTCACAAAGGAACTCAAGGTAAATGCCACTTCATTTGCAAGGCAACTCGACACACCTTCACTTGGATGTTTTCAAATGACTCAATCGGGATTTGCTACTGTTAATACTGTGGTGTAGGTCTAGTTACTGAACGTTGGATACATTGTATCGTAGAAGTTTATTGAATAGTGTCTCCAAAACTGACTGAGCAAGATCTTTGGACATCCCATTAAGCAGTCAGATAGGTTTACATACGGATTACTAGTTTCCAAGCACTATGTTTTTTGTACCTATAGGAGCGTCCGAAAGGGACTGCGTATTCAATTTTTCGTATAATAAAGCTTTCAAACATAGATGTCTCCTTCCTCATAAACAGCTAATATTTAGGCTACCGTTGTGCAATAAGAGCCCACAATGTGTTACTTATTTTATTACCAGCTTCATTAACTCAAAGCGCATTGGCTGTACTATAGAGTGAACCACAACGCCCGACGGGACGAGTGAGGCCTGTAAACGATCAGCGACCATACATCTATGCACTCTTCCAGCATCAAAGGTGGTTCTGGAACGAAATATTCCAGCCACCCCTACGTCTATACAAAGCGAATGCAATTACTCGTCATTATAAAGTAATAATCCAGAGTGGATATATTTTTGCACAAGTTACCACGGCTTACGTGCAGAAGATGACGTCTCTTCTGACAAAAAAAAAACATTTGAATCCATGGACGTGAGTCCTCCAACAACAAAACAAAAGCATTCGAATATGCATTGAACACCAAAATTCGGGAAAGCATGAATGATATTTTGCACTCTGACTGCAATTATAAGGGACTGCTCAAGCGTGAGTTCGGAACTTATCAGCACGCCAAATAGACACAAAGTCTCATTGCAGAATTTGGGCTTTAATTTAAACCGCTGTTCAAGTACTTGATGGAAATGTTTTCGCAAAAACCTGACTACCTTGGTAGTGCTCACTTTTCCACATTATGTCGGCGTGTGTGTGCGTACATGCGTGGAAGTTTGGTCTTACCGCACTGAGAAAATGCGTAAAAAGTTCTTTCCTTGCGTTCCTTCGCGAGGAAATTACTTAAAACGGAAAGCATATTAGCTTGGAAACAGGTCTACCCACCCCACCGGCGGCGTAAAACCACCCGTGTGAAGGAGGGGGGAAGGGGCGATGGTGATAAAATGGGCCTTTCAGAAGCGGAATCATTGTGTTTTGAAATGCATGAAAGGTCAAAAAGACCAATTGGGTTGCATGCTTGCCCTAATCTGCATAATAAAGGTAGCCTCATTACTTACTGAACTATGGCGCAAGGTAGGAAGACATTTCTGGGGATAGGAGTAGAAGAAGAAGATGGTTGCTCGCTTGGCGGAGTCATGGCTTTATTCCTCTGAGCTTTCAGACTCTTACTGAAGTCCACCATCAGAGATAAAAACTGTGACAAAAAACAGGCAAGAGTTTTAGGGGGCAGGAGCCAATCAGTGCCAGCCTGAAGGTGACTGCGTAGGGCTCGGTATGCCCGCGCCAGATCGATAAATTGATTGACTGCGTTCTCATCGGAGGCCCAGACTTCAATCAATTCCCATCCTTTTTTGCTTCGGGCGTGGGCGGCTAATTTCTTGGCTGCGAAGTGACCTTGTGATAATCCGTCATCCGTTTCACGGCGAGTGAACAACCTTCTTCTGCACTTGTACACACGCACCTTGAATGCCAACATTTACCTCTGCACGCATCCATTTCTAACCATATATTCTTGTTGCGGGAGGGGAGGAGTCCATTTGGACTTCAAAGGAACTTGCTGTTTCCAATATTTAATACGAATTTACTCCTTTCTTTCCCTATAACTTCGTCTTGTGGTGCTCATCATAAGAGATCACATCGAATAAACCAATAACAGCATGACTAACTATGCAGACCCCAGTCCAGTTGGAAAAAAATATTTCAGACGCGTGGACTTCTTATGATTACATGCTAGGAAATGCATCTTCTGCGTAATCCAAAACCGACCACAACTGCATCGACAAGAACTCCTAAATAAAGTTCAGTTAAGCGAACGCACAAAAAAAAGTATCGAAAGTGATATTGAGTTAAGCAAATCTGAAATAACGAGGGCTCAATATGCCTGTCACAGGAGTAAAACCGAATTGTAAATATAAACAAGGGCCGCTCAGTGATAATTAATTTAGAATATAATTTTCAGCTCTCGTGGAGCAGACTAGGGTTACGTCGATCCACAATGGCAGATCTCTGTTTTCCCTCGTGAGCATGCATTTCTTCCTGAGTTTTTTGTAGTAAACCTCTGCTGTGACACACTTCGTAGCATCCACAAGCCTGTAATGGACCATCAGGCTGTCATCTTACTTTTCTGCCAATTCAGCTTCGGTCTCGGGAACTGTTTCAGTGTTTTGTTACCATCAAGCAGTTGTCCTGATTGTTTATGGTCATCGTAAGGGATGCAACTTTCTTCACAGGTCACTAGCTGACCAAAACTATTAGTTCTGCCTAGGCAGCTTTTCCGCCTTACCGATTTGCATCAGATGATGGAAAACTGCTGGAATACCCCGCATCCAGTGTCTCAGCCACTTGACATGGGTTTTTTCAAGGATTTCTTTCAAAAGTTCATTTTAAAGGGTGCATGGTCGTTCTCTGACTTTTTTATCTTCTAGGCTCCTGTTTCCCCTACAGAATTTCTGATTTCCGATCAATCGTGCAAGCTTCTCACGATGCTCTGTTAACATTTAAGGCTGGTTGGGAAGCTTTATGACCAAGTTCGAATTCATGAAAGAAGAAGAAACGCACTTCTTTATATTATTAAGGCTTATATATTTAAAAATGTTACCATGGAGATAATGATAGGGAAATAAGTACAGACTAGACATCAGCTATTAGGCAGGGAAACTACTGCATACAAGAATGCGAAAGCAGCAATTGCATTAACTTTTTAAAGGCGAGTTCGAAAATCGGCCAGTATTTGTCTAAGAACAAAAAATGCTTCTCGAAATGATTTCACAAAAATGCAGGGCAGGTTATGTGCATTTGTGCTGCATTGGAAAAGGACATCGTCAAATTTCCCGGATAGGAATATCATAAGAAACAAAAGTTAACGCCATTTCACACGAGAGTTTGACCGTCGTAGTCCGACGATGTCCACCATATGCTCAACGGAAGGGTGATGCAGGGACGGCGAATTGCGCGTGATTAAGTTTAAACTGATAATAGACTTGCGCTGAATCTACCGCACTCTCTACTTTTTCCCCAACCTGAGACCGGTGTCATGACAGAGACAAGAAGACCGGAGATGGGAGAAGGTGCAGGTGGCTGGCGCGGCCGAAGCCGCCCATTGGCGTACCACCACACCTGGCTCGGATCCCACGGAGTGGGAGTGCCATAAAGGCCACATTAAGAAGGAGGCATTTCAGCCTGACTCTCAGTCTGCCAGTCAGCCACTCCACACAAAACACGCATTGGGCTGACCACGCGGTCCGAGTTATCCCATCAGTTGGCGACGTTCCAAGCCACGGCTTTTAGCGCAGCGTGGTAGTTTCAAGCGCTTCAAATTGTTTATAGGGAGGAACATGCGCTGAGTTGTTGACCTCACTCGCTCCCCAACCCCCCACAATCAGACCACCATCCGTGCCAGTCAGTTGTCTGATGTAGGAGTGGGCGCATTGGCTGACGGGTCGGCGTACCCGTCTTCGCGCGCCACAGCACGACCTGGACTTCAAAACGCACACACCAGGATTTACTTACTCAGGGGATATGGAGGAGCCATCGCCGTCTGACTCCCTAGTCCACTGGTCAGCCACTGGTCAGGCAGTGGTGGTAAGAATGGCAGGAGCGGAGGGTGTGCATGGTGTATCGGTGTTGTCGACATTGCGGTGAATTCCGCTGTCATGTATGTGCATGTGACCGAATAGGCCCATGCGATGTGAATGCGCAAAGACAGTGAGGGCAGTGGATACGGCAATCTGTACTGTGTGTTGGTGCTCCAGGCACTGGTTCACCAGTCTCTGTACGATGGATTCGCAAGTGACCGACCAGGCCGATGCGTGAGGTGAATGTGCGGTCACATTGAGGACAGTTTAGGATAGAGCCCACATCGCTGATGGTGGTGGTGGGGGTAGTTAATGTGAAGTGTGGGGTGGATGCGGTATTGGGGGTAACAGGCAATGAGTATTGGGAAGTGGTCTCTATGATGGTGGGAGTAATGGAATTGATGCCAGGAGTGACGGTGGGGGGAGTCTGAAGGAGGGTTGGCAGAATTTGACGTAGAAGTTGGAATTGTCGGATTGTTGGCGCATTGTGTCCAAAGATGTCCAACCAGGCCAATTTGCGCGAAGAAGATGCGTTGACAGCGCGGGCATTTTGGCAGGGGCTGGGCATCGACGATGTTGGTCCGGGACGCTGGTAACTTTCGTGCCGCTCTTTTGGCCTTCGCGGCGGCGATTCGGTTGGCCTCATATATTGCTGAACCAGTCTTCACGGATCTTCTCCATGCCGGTCTATACTGGACGAGGTCCTCCCAGATCACCGGGTTGATTTGCAGTTGCTTCAGCGATTTCTTCAAAGTGTCCTTGTAGCGTCGTTTTTGACCTCCCGGTCGGCGATCACCCGTAGCGACATCACCGTAGAAAAGTCGTTTAGGTAGATGCTCGTCGTCCATTCTTACCAGGTGGCCGCTCAATCGCAGTTGCACTTGCCTCAGCATGGCGTTGATGCTTAGGATTCCGGTCCGCTTCAGGACTTCCGTGTCCGGGATCCTGTCTTGCCATTTCAGCTTCAGTGTTCTGCAGAAACCGCACGGAGTGAGCGCAATTGATTTGCGCTGATCCAGTCGACGCAGCCTGCGGGTAAGAGGTCCATACTCGCGCATGATCATCCTCCGTCACGGTGTTGAGGGCGCGCTCAGGTCCGCGAAGAGCAGGTCATGGACTGTGTCCGTAGACGCGTGCGTGTAAAACCTGCATGCAGCCGTACTGTGGAATGGAAGGTGTACGACGACTCTGTTGGCGATGCGGACGAGGCTTTTGCGTTGCGGTCGAGCGATCCATCGGCATAGCCGCGAAACATGAGGCTGATGCGCGGGTGGGGGCGGTGCGCAGCCTGTATCGCCGTTGAGTCGCTGCAGGATTTCTGTCTGGATACCGGTCCGATGTCACCGCGTACGTGGGCCGTTAGCGCGCATGAAGTTGACGCACCATGCGCGTGGAACCGCTCAGGACAGCCACCGAATTTCTTGCGCATGACATTCCACAGCCCGCCGCGATTCGCCATGTCCAGCAGCTTTTGTTAGATCCACAAGGTAGCGGTTTCACGGATCGGTTTCGAGATGCTGGCACTTCTCTTCTTGTAGCTGGCGGGTGACAAAGTCATACGGTCGCTAGTTCCGTGGTGTCGGCGGACCCTGCTTTGGCTTTCCGGGAGCAGGCTCTGCTCTAGGTGGCCGCCCAGACGATTAGAAAAGGATATATGCGAAAGATCCGCGCGATAGTGGTAACGAGATGCCTCTGCATTTGTCCCAGAGATGCCGGTTCCCTTCCGTTTTTAGAGATGTATGGACGATTGTCGCGTCTTTGAAGTCCCTACGGAAATTTTTCCTTGGCGAACGAGAAGAAGTGTTGTGAGTCTGCCGCTATCAGCCGGGGCCTCACCATGCTTATGGAGACTTTCCAGTGGGACTGCGTCGATCCCGGTGCTTTACCGCTGGAAATCTGCCGCACAGCCCAGATGTCGTTTCTGGTGGAAGGTGGCGATCCAGAGTCATTGTTCCCTGTCCACTTCAGTGATGGTAAATCAAGGAGCAGCATCGGAGATGGCTGATGAAGAGCAATTAGAGGACACCTCTGAAGTGCTTCTGGCCCAGCGCTTCCAGAATTTGCGATTTCCTGTCAGCGATGTGATTATGCTGCCATCAGAGCTGAGCAGCGGTGCAGGACCCTTTGATACACGGGCCGTGATGGCCTCATCGGCTTTGTAAATGTTTTTTATTTTATTGCAGTCCGCATACCCCTGGATTTCCTCAGCCTTTCGGATGATCCAGCCGTCTTGCATCTTCCGCAGCCGTTGTTGTACAAGGCGCCGGCATCTGAAAAAGGCTGCTTTGGTGGCGTCAGTCCGAAGGTCCATGTAGGCTTTGTGTAGTCTATTCTTCTCCGCAGGTAAGTTGCTGATGTCGGCGTCATTGTCGTCAAAACCAGTCCTGGTGTGACGGTGTGCGCGTCCGGAGATACATCGAGGCGATGGACTGGATGACATTTCGCAGTTGACACCATCGATGTCTCCACGGTAGCGTTATCATCTGGAGACATGCAGAGTCCTCCAGTTTCTCGGTTATTTGGTTGCTGAAATCAAAAGGCAGTGAGCAGGCAAATTTAATAAAAGAGTATTTAACCATTGGCGGCCGCTTGCACCTTGGGGCCTTCGTCGGGGTTGCAGTCAGGGCCTCATCTGGGGAGATGACGAGGCGATCTGTCAACCATCAGCATCGCGGATCAGCCTTAGTTACCAGCACGTCTGTCGATCACGCCTCGGACGAGAACATAGTCCAGCAGCTGCCAGTGCCACGACCGAGGTGCATTCATCGGCCTTCTCCAGCGTCGGAAGGCGTGAAAGTGTTGAGTCAGCAGGAGACAGCGTTCCACACGTTTGGGGAGGCTGCTATCGTTTGCGGCTGCGGGGAGCCGTTGGGTTGTCGCCGGGCGGCGTGGTTACGCGTCCCTGCACTTGGCGTTGGAAGTCTGTGATTTGCTTGTGCGCTCGGGCGGTTGGTAGGGTTGGGATTAATGGTGGGTTGGTGGGAGCCAGATTAGTTTGGGGTGGGAAGAACGTTGATTTGGAAGATTGATGTCCCAGAGGGCGGGCGGGGTTCGTCGGGCGGGCGGGGTGAATTGATGGGTGCTTGTTCCTGGGGTCTTGAGGGGCGGCGTTTGGGTCGTCATGCTTTGGCCGGCCAGATCGGGGAGGGTGTGGCTTTGTCGCCGGTGGGCCGCCTATCGATGGGATGGTTGGGGGCAGTGTTGGCAGCGGTTCCGGTCTGGGCGACTGGCGTAGTCTCCGTTCGGCCGGTTTGCTGGGACAAGGTGGGACAGGCGTTTAGGAACGGCTGTTGGACAGAGCTGACGCGAATTTTGGGCGGGGATGGGGGATCGGTATTGTTGTTTGTTTGAGTTTGCGACCGCGTGCGATCGCAGGCCGCGGCGCGCGAGAACGTGATGACCGGCGTTTGGAGGAGGAGGCGGGGAGGCAGGCGGTGTCGTAAGGCAAGGCCGTGGTGAGTTCAGCAGCCGTCTCTGGGAACACGAAACACAAACACACTATCATCTGTTTATAGAAAAATCTTATACAGCATCGTACACAGAGCTTTCTGGTGATGGCGAGGTGTCAACCGGATTTTCGGGTCTCGTGACTCTTCAACATAGAGTAAAAGAATGGAAGCTTTACATAGGATTGTAGATTCTTGAACATCTTCCTCTCACAGATGCGATAAGAGTCATTTTGCTAGAACTCGCTCCAACCCTCAGCCTGATAGCTAAAAGAGACGTCTGATCAAATAAAAGCCTTCTATAATAATTTTCCTGGAAGCTAATTGGAGCCATTTGCCCGATGCACACCTGCTATGAAACTACTGATGTTTTGGCACAGACTTAGAAAACTCCTTTTCTCCTTATAATGTGGTCATTTTCGTTACATTTCCCATTTTTAAGGTCTGGTTGTACGGTTATACAATAGCAGCATCGTGGTCATACATTAAGATATTGTACAATCTGTTGAAGCTGGGAACGTTCCGTTTCTAAATGTAGTGATAGAAGAAACCGTACCGAACAGTCTTTCATTATGTTTAAAAAGTGTAAAACAGCCGCCTGGTGATGGACCTTCTCGTGGAATTCCGCGTCGTAGCGTCGATAAAATCGATTTTTCTGTATCTACTAGTAGTTGACTTTCCGGGTATACTACTTGACACAGAGATATGAAAATCAGTAGTATTTGAAAGCCAGAAAAGCACGTCTGTTTTGCGAAAAAGTATGGGACCTTTGTCGGATTTACGCTGTCACGGAAGCTGGGAAAGTTTTATGACTATTCCTCTGTTGATGAAATGTGTATAAACGCGCGTTAATGTTGTTTACTGCGGTCATCCATAGTTTTTAAAACGTTCTGCCAAAGTGACCTCAAGTAGTTCTCTCACGATTAAAATTTCAATCATGACTGCCTTCAATGGTTTGGGCTTTTACTGAATAGGTCGCGGGTTCGAGCCTCAGGTGCCGCAAAATGTGAGGTTCGGTATGAGTGTCTGATGAAGGCTAACAAGTTCGACATTTCCTTCTAAGCTCCATTGTCGTTATATTTATAGATGCAGTTCCTCATATTATTAAAGGATTCATGTCGAGCTCCTAAACTTTTGAAAGATTCTAACCATGCTGTATGCATAATAATTATCATTAATGAGAGATAAATCCGATGTTATACGAGTAGAATTTCTCAGTATTAAAATTCATAATTCAGATATTTTCAGACCAAAAAACTACAAGAAAGGACATATTTTGAGGATTGAATGGGCGTTTTGTTGCGTATGCTCATCCAGGTTCTTTGGGCGTCAGGCATGGAAGACAGTAGGACACTTCGTGCTTGAGAGCCGTTTTGAAGTGGCTTGGGTATGTGGTGGAGGGATCATGGTTTCGGGGGTAATGTGCTCCTCTGAGTTCCTGTTTTGATTCTTTATCTGCAGGCGTGTTGCTGCGCAGGTATACGGTTTGGCGGAAGGTGTTCCGAGAAAATTGCGCGCAAAGGCTGTCTCCTTGTCGGTTGGTTGAACCATTTGTTTCATGGAGTAAGGTTTTAGATTTGGCGGCACGGTGTTTGTTTATTTCGATTTTACAGCTGTTTCCATCGACATCAGTTACGTCAGACACCCATAATTTTTCTAGGCCTTTTCGCTATTCGAATTTTTCAAAGGGCAGGGCAAATGATGTTTAGGATTGGCGTAGGAAGGGATCGCGACGACGGCGGATACGGTGCTCAGTAGTAGGTGGGCCAGGCGGTCTTCGGCGCGAGACGGAACAAGACGAAGCGGTCGTCACGACGGTTAGGGATGACGGGCGGCGATTTGGGCGGTGCGGTTGATTGTCGGATCGGCTGGAATTCCGTTCATTAGGGCCGTGCGGCGGAGACCGGTGGGATGAGAAACGTAATTCGTCGGGCTGTTGGACGATGGTACGATGGGTGGGATGCGTGGCGGGATTAAGAAACGGATAAATGCGGCGGCGGGCGTTCATAGATGCTGCGAAGGCGGCTTAGCAATTGGCAAAACTCGAAAGTTATAACAGCTGAAATAATTTACAAGTGGCAGATTTCTTTACTTCTTTCTCTTCCGCACTCAACAGTGCAAAGGGGTTTACCAAAATTGAATATATCGGTATGAAAGACCAGATTTTTGAATTACACTTCAACTTCTACCAAGTTTTATTTAGACCGTGATGACTGGTGCTAGGCATGTTTAGGATTTTGATAGCACTGCAGTGCTATGACCTACCATATGTATGACCGTAAATTTCGTAATTTGGTGGTCGAATTATGGCCCTTGCCCGGATCCAGAACGGCTAACTGGAGAAACAAATATATTTTACATAAAAGTCTCAACATGCATATTAGAAAGGAACTTTTGCTATGGGAGCCATTGTTCTCCACGGCACTTCTCGAGTTTCGCAGTACAGCTTGGCGCATGTGTTCCTAGTGTGTACTCTGGTGACCTCTTGTCCCAGTGATCCCTAGCTATGGAGACCTCAGGGAACATCAACTTGCCTTTGTTACTGAAGCTCGTGCGAGGCCTCCACTTTGACATACGCTTAAATGCTGTGGTTGAGGATGATGGCCAAGAGACGAGGGATGTGGTGCATCCAGTCACTGCTGTGTCTGCTGACGGCAGCAGCCTTACCATCTGGCGGACGCACCATTGTCGTCTGGAGTGCAGTCGGAATCTATCCTGAAGCGGCGAAGCTGCAAGAACATCCAGGTACGTGTCTGGAGTTCACGTTGGCGACCTTGATGAACACGGGGTGCATGACTTTGCCATCTGAGGTAATCAGGCCAAACTCCGCTCACACAGATGCAGGATATTTGGTCTGAAACTTGCATAACATTCTCAGGTACCTCGTTGAACCAGTGGAAGCAGAATTGCGATCTATTCGATGGTTGGACACAATCGACTGTGAAAAGTTCTTCGTCAGTGTGAGAACCGTGTGTCGTCCCTTTCTTGAGGAAGCTTTACTTATACTCCTCTTCTTTCTAGTCATGTCTCTTCACAACCTTATTAACGAGATGCTTCTCTGCCCTTTACAAAGGGCTTCAGTTCCCTTTCATGGCATTCGGCAATGTACTCAGACCTCAAAGCTCCACCGCCAACTTCCTCATGCTCTGAATAAATTTCAAAGATACGATCCCGTACAGCTCTTACATGACAGAGATGTTCAAACTTTTCGTTTTCTATCATACCGCCTATCAATGCAGCTGAACCTTCTCCCAACAGTCCATTGATATTAGGCTTCTTTGGGCCTTGTTGGTTTCCGGCGTGAGGCCCGTGGACTGGGTGGGACTGGGGTTATTGATAGGTTGGCTGATTGTTTTCGCGGATGTTTGGAACGCGTATTTCTGATGGCTGATTCTGCTGTTACCACGGGTATTCTAAGGATGAGGGATGGTTTTCGGCAGATGTTTGAGGTGTCGAAGAATGTTGAGAGTTTGGGTTGATGCGGGTTTAATAATAACTATCGTATGGTATCGTTGGGGTTATTGCGGTTCAAGGAAATATTGAGGACGGGGCGTTTGGTCGGGTGGTCGGGATGTGATGGCAGGTTGAAGGCCGGGAGTTCGGTGGTTTGGATAGAGACGATTGACCGCTTATTGGAATGTGCGTGATTAACGTTTTATGATGAGGTTGTTTGTGATTTGATTCGTTGGGTGGTGAGGAGGGATTCGTAGATGAGTTGGATGGACGGCGTTGGACGGCGTGGGGTTCATTAAGCGGCATTTGGGTCAACGACGTTGATGGGGCGTTCGGTTGTGGACTGGTTTTGCGACAGCGTGGTTGGTTGATATTTCCGGCTAAGGTTTAATTTAAGTTAGACAAAGATTAAGCGCGGTTAAGCGCATGATGGCGCAATTTAAAACGCGTGGGATGATATGACATATAATTCAACCCTACTTGAAACTACTTATTTACCGAATATTTCATGCGTTTATTCCACAGTGTTCGGTGTCTTTGACCCAAATGTTCATTGAAATTTCAGGTCTGACCTAAGTCATGTCCGAATCATCATCCATTCCTACACTAAATAATTTACAAATTAATTTCGCAATTAATCTGGAATTATATACAAAACCATAAAAAACCTTTGAGGACCCACTGAGAGCCGAACCCATCGTTGCTGCGTCACGCAGCAGCTGAAACTATCGGCGAAAACACGGTATCTGGAGCTTTCTATCCAGTACCTATGTCGGAAGGTAAGTAATATCTGATGCCATATACGATTCATACTACTTGTAGTACTACTTGTTTAATAGAATGGGCATTACGTGGTTATTCCACAGTGTTTGATTGTCTTCGACCAAATGTTCGATGACTTTTTCGGTCTGACCCTAAAAGTCATGTCCAGATCATGTTTCACTGCACTTGACAATTTCAGAAATTGGCGTTTTCGCGGTGTGGAGTCCCGCCCAGAAGCCACATAGAACACTGGGGACCCGCAGGGGAACAGCCAGCACAGCTGCACTATGCGGCGGCAGAATCATCAGCTAAGCACCGGGCTTTAGCTGGTTCCTGTCGAGAATGCGGTATGTCTTTTGCCAAGGTGCTGATATGCCAGAAGCGGGGTTGCTCACTCGGTTTTAGCCTTCTCCACCCCTCCATTGTCTGAGTCTAGTCGGCATGCCACCCTATCTCATCGCTCGCGCTGTTTCAGGGAAGACCAATGAGCGGTTTCGCGGACACGCTGGCCGCAACAGCAGGAGAAATGGTCCTTGTGGCCTTTATGCCTAGTGATCCCAGGCGCGGGCGCATTTTTAAGTTTGCGCGGGTGGGTGACATCAGTTAGCTACGCTCACGTCATGCGGACGGCGTTGCTGGATGATCAAGTGCTCTTTGATGCGCGTCTCAGGATCCGGGTTATCACGAGCTACTGGCCTGGAAGTAACGCAGAAGTGGCCAACCCAATACCACTGCGTGAGGCTTGGTCAAGTGCTGTGTGTGGGTTCTAGATCCGCAGCCCAAGGCCGCCCACGCGCATAGTTGATTTCATCCACGCTACTCTTTCGAGCGCAGGAGCACAATGGGGCAAGCGTTATGGAGAATGCTGCCCGTGCAAGCAGGAGTGGCGTGGCTGAAGCGCAGGTCACGGCAGTACCGGTCGCAACACTCAGGCCCGCCGTCTATTGCTGGATTTTGACACCTGGCTCAGAGTAGTTCAGGTGGTCGGCATGGGCTGGCTGGAGTCGCGATTGCGGGACCGTTGGGTTGGTTGATGGATTGGGGCTGGCGGTTGCGTTAATGCGTCTTGTTTGTTTGGAAGGACGGGCTGACAGGCACCACGGTGACGCGCGAAGATGTACAGGCGACAGCGGTGAGGATATATATGTATAAATGTGTGTGTATGGAATGGGCGAATGGGTTAATTAGGTTGAGGTTCGGGTTTGGATGGGTGACGGAATGGACGACGGAAGTTAACGGGACGGTGGATGGGTTTGGAACGGTTAGCGGGTTTGGCGGAGGATTAGTGGCGCGATAAGATTAAATATAGATGGAATGATGGTTTGACGATGGGTGAAATGTGGGACGTGGGTCAAGATGGGTCTTCGGTAGGGACGACGACGGATGAATTAATTAATGGAACGTTGGACGGGATGGGATGGGAGGGTTCGGTGGCGGAATGGGACGAAAATCACCCTTCTCGGGAATAATCTATAAATTATAGTAGCAGTGATCGCAGCAGTAAGAGCAACATATAAACGCCCGCTCCACTAGCCGTTGCATTTAAATATTCCATTGCAAGAGATGGTAGGCGTTGAACGAACTGCAATTTCATCTTAAAAGCAATGAAGCAGAAATTTTCAGAGTACATAAATAATAGCAGAAGAACAGAAACCAGAATTAAAAATGATTCAACATCAACACTGAAGTGGAAGCCAGAGTTAACTGCTCCACGCAAACCCACCCTCATAAATCGGTCTTTCAGTGTGGGGTTAATTAGACTTCAAGAGCGCAAATGGGGCCTGGGAGTACTTGCTCGTAAGAACTGTCATTGGTTGCACGCAACTATGAGCGTGTGCTCTGCAACCATAGACAAATCCTTTCACCACTCTGGAATCTGCGGAATTACCTCAATGCCCGCTTATGTTGAGTTTGAAGTCCATGTGGTAAATCTTTAATCGGAGGAACAACAGCGTACAGAGGTTTCTCTCGATGCAAAATTACTGGCGGCGTAAGCCAGAAATATCCTAAAGGTCTACTACCCTCCATGATAATATTTCGCAATAAGTTAAGAAACTTTGGGTGGGGACCGCAGAAACGAGTTCTGTATTTCCTCCGCAGTTGGGCATGGAAATATAGGGCCTGATACAGGTAGCCTCGCGATAAATTTCGTTACTCCCCAAACCTCTGTAGCCTAAGCAAACTGGCCCTAACTAACCTTCCTCGGAATGCTAATGAAGCGAAGAGGCAAGGTTCAGTAGTCGCGAAAGGGCGATCCTGGAACAGGAGTTTCGGTTCTCTCTACGAATATCATCATCAGTAGAATTATGCCGAGGGTATTGGATTTCCCCGGTTTCACTTAGAAGTTATAGGATGCTGGTTATGCCTCTACATGCTTATCACGAATTGGCGCTCGGGTGCATCGCGAATAGTGCACCTGTTGGCGATAGTGTTTGACCGGCCAGCTGTTGCAGTAAGCGAATTTACCGTTGCTGTACTTCAGCGTGCTTATAAAGTATCGGTTTCCCACGCCATCGCACATGGTTGCATGTAGATTACGATAGTAGTCCTGATAAAGGCCAGTTCGGTTCCCGGATTTCTTTGGACCGTTTGAGCGCCCGATATTGGCACCGCGGACGGTGGCAGTCCGCGCGTTCTTAACTGCTTTCCCCGGGGAAAGTCTCGGCTGAACATGCGGAGCGGGCGGGTCGTTGCGCTGACCCAGTTGATTGGGACCCGGAAGGCCACAGGCTCGGGCGGTTCACGGCTCACGCGGTTGTCGCCTCTGGCAAAGATTTTCAGCGTATCAGAGCTTGGATGTGTGGCCTGGTCCGTGGGAATGGGCTGCAACTTTGAGATCGGCGTCGTTCGTCCTCCTGCTACTGCATGTTCTGCCATTCGCGTTCGGGTAGTCGACAGGTTTATGTCGGCGGTTTGGCGTTTCGGCTGCGCGGACCCGTCGACGGCCTCCGGATGAACGGCGTTGGGGTCGGTTTGTCGTTCTGGTTGCTTATTGTTGTTTCATGGATGGTGGTAGTGTATGCGTGGGAGATGGAGGACGTCATTTCGTGGGTTTGGGTTGGGATAGATTGTAATAGAGTATGGACGGTTGGGTGCATTATGAGTGATAAAGATGGAGCGTGTTGTTGGCTGACGGCAGCGTGTTTGGGTTTAGCGGTTGGTAGTTGTTGGCACAGTAGGGTTTTAGTTTGGGCGACGACAAGTTTGGTGGGCGGACGAGGATGGCGTCAGATGGTTGATCAGAGCTGACGCGAACATGGCTGCGTTTCGCAAATGGAACATTACCGGTTCGGCGCGGTGCCGTTTTGTGAAGGTCATCGCGGACTTTGTTGTAATCAAAGTACGTGCATAGACAAATTATTCCTCACTGGAAAATATCTGGATGCTGGCGGGAGGAGACTCTGGAAGTAACAACCATCTGATCAATTAAGACCAATAAAGCCGTGCTATATTCTCATCGTAATAGCTGACCTTGATCATCCAGTTTGATGGGCATTAGGCGCAGTAGAGTGAACAAATCATTACATCAGGTACGTGACAGGCTGAAAAAATGTATTCTTCCTCATTGTCCCCAGTCTTTCCCAGTCACTCTCTTTTATAATCCTGTCCCAAACTCGGCATGTAGCTGCCAGCAGAGGGTAAGATGGTGGGTAGACTGATACGGAACTGTTTCGAGACCTGTACTGTCTTCAATCAACAATCCTAGCCTAAATACCAGCTAGGACTGAAGCACACATACGCTCAAGTACGGTGCAGACAGTTCCACACACTGGATCAAGCAGATGGGTCTCGCAATGCATCGAGACCAAAAGTTGATCAGTGCCTCGACACCTGTCATTCTCTGTCGATGAAGATCAGTGACTATTCAAACAGGAACAGAGGCGCACATCGATCTATCGACTTCCCGAAGCAAACAAGCTCTGCATGGATGACAAAGGTTCCGAGCAGGCAAACAACGACCAGGCCAGAAGTCAGCCAAACTACCATAATAGCATGAAAGACCACGACAAGAGAAAAATGTGGATAAATGAATATTTAACTGTTTCTGGCATGACCCTGAGACACAACCCGTGCCTTAAATCACAGTCAGGCACTAATACGCTGCACAGATAGACCACAGACAAGATCATGAACAGGACATGCGCATGACTCCTCCAACCCTAACAGGGCGGTTCTCTTTGGAGGCAAAAAATGTCTCCCTCATTTTTGCTTACACCATATCTTGCAGAGAAGCAAGACAGAAGTTTACTGAGAGTATGGAGCCTCTTTACTTTAATCACTAAGCGGTGTCCACTTAAAAACCTCAGCACGATTACAGTTTGGTTGAGGATTTTTGCCTCCATGTACGTCTAATCTTCATTGGTGATGTTCTTTCCTCAGTTTAGTGCGGCGTTATACGATCTGGTTACGGAGCATGCTCGTCCCGTTACATCTTTAAGCTCACGTTTGAGCCCTCACAGGCAGTCGCGTAGCGACTAGTATTCTAGGTAGAAGATAGAACGGAAAAAGACAAGAGAATAAAATGGCCGTTTTTGGCATATTAGCCCTCATCAGCCAGGCATACCCAACCTCGGTATGTTGCAGCACCTGAGGTTCGAATCCGCAACTTGTTTGTCTGAATTCCAACGCTCGATCTATCGAGCCAAGGGTTCATGATTGAAATGATTGAAAGTTCGAATCATGATGCATTGTGATACTGATCATTACATAGCACAATCCAACATTAGTTTTTCCACATGACAGGACAACGGTTTTTCCCTGAGCTACCTGGAAAAGAGAAATTTTTAAAACGCACACACGATATGCCCTCTCCCTCACCCAGACACCAGAGCCTATCGAAAGTGGCCAGCAGTGATGAACGAGAACAGCAGCTCAGCCTCCATCGACAGCTCCTGTTCTCGACCCAGCCAAGTGCTCACGTGGACCGTTCTCAGCAGTGGCTGCTCTACGCCATCCGGAAAAATCTCCCATCGGTCCAAACTACGAAACCAGCACTTTGTCGCGGCGAGGCATGCCGACTGTTTGGAGGCGACGATACGCAATCCTCGTGCGCTTGTGGTGAAAGCGAGCTGCAAACAGTGACGGTGGGAGTAAACTGCGAGTATGAGAGAGAGCGGACTCTTGTGGAGTTGTTTCCACCCCGCGTTCCACAAAGCGGTACGGTAAAACCGGGTCACTCGTGTGGTCGCGATATGTGACCGGGCGGACGGTGGCACTGAAGGTCGTTGCGGGCTGTCATGCAGAGTGGAATCGAAACGTACCTGCGTCGCGCGACCGCGAATTGGCAAACGACTACGATTCTCGGCAGGCAGAGTGGACAGTGCCGAGCAGATGACCCGAAAAGGACCGGTGTGGAAGCCGTTTCTGGCTGAGCGTGGCCGGAGTCGTCGAGCGGTCGTGCACCCAGCATGTGGGTGTTACTCGTCCGTTCAGGCCTGTGGCTGCTGGATCAGAAGTCAGGTGCGCGAAACCGTTAGAGTGCTCAAGGCGGTCAGTGATGTGAGACTCGAAGCCCCAGTGCAGATTTCACTCGCTTTTAAATGACTGCGCGACACATCCTCAATTGGCGGTTTTCAAGGGGCTAAATTTAAATTAGTTTCCGGATAACCGTTGCCCGAAAACTTGCCACAACAACTTATGCTAACTCTAAACGACTTTGAGTGGTACTACGCCCTTTTAAGGATGCATTCTGGACAAATGCACAATCTTTGCTACAAATGACCTTGATATTTAAAAATCAAATAGGCTTCTAATTTGATTATTTATCTCCCTATAATTTTTTCCCGTCTGAAGTATTGAAAATGGAAATTTTTGCTAACTGCGTTAGAAGAATTATCTCACCTAACTGGTATCCTTCCCCATTTTCGGACTTCGCAGCCGCGAGATCTATTTATGGCACTTTCCATGATTGTTCTTAAAACTTCCGGCTGCAGTCTGTGGATTTCTTCCTCGAGCTGCTCTGTGGTCTTAGGCCTCTCGATAGACGCTCCAAGAAACGGCGGGTGGAGGGAATGCTGTAAAATCGGGCCAATTGAAGTCTGCATTCAGTGCAGTTATTCCCTCTTCTGTCTCTCTCTCGCTCCTTGCTGGAAAACTCACTAGTTAGCTTAGGCGTAATGCTTTTCAAGGGGAAACCGACTTCATTTCCAAAGACGTCGAGGTAACGCATGCATGCTCCCTGCTTTAGGCTAACGGAGGCGTTATTTTTGAAAGCAAAATTCAATGGTTTTGGCGCATTGCTAGGTTGCTCATTTTGCTGTAACACATTTTTTCAGGTGAATATCTTCCAAACTCCGAAAAGATAATCATAAAAAATAAGGTTGGAAGGCAAAGTGGCAGTTTAAATTCGTAAGAAGACTTATGTTTCCCCTATTATATTAAGTTGAGCTGTAGCATCGTCACAATTAATCGAATCTGGATCTTTTTTGCTATCGATCTTGGTACTCTTTCATTCTGCTGCAGTTTAAAGCGTTCCACCATAAAATCATATCATTGGTTCTGCTTTTGCCTAGTCAGCGACATTCCTGTCCGCTGATTTGCCAACCCGGACAATAAAAGCATTCCTTTCTGTTTGGAAAATTTTCAATCTTTTCATGTGACTCACCTAACCTGCAGCTCCTGTCAGGAAATATTTAAAAGGAGGCGTTGCCCAGAGTCTATTTATACCGAATGGAGCAACGGAGGGATTCTTGATGGGATAAACTTCAACGGCTTTTGGCGTGCTGCTCTGTTTTAGACTTTTTAAACTGAACTTGTAAGGAAAAAGAGTTTCTCAATGTGAGAAAAAATGTAGCAAAAATAGTGAAAGTTGAGTATGTATGAGATCCGTAATGACAAAGTCAGTTATCGACCACCCTATATTAGTAGTTATCGTGGACTCCAAATTCAACTGTGTCCATCTGCATAACCTACAACTCCACCACTCTAGCAAAAGCCAGTCAGTTGAGTGTTTCGATTTTCAGTTAGAAGTCAACGCGACCTACCGTATATTTTACTAATAAATTTTGTTACAACAAGCAACGTTTGCAGCTAGAAGCCCATGCGCACACGATCAGAGAGACAGAATCTAATCGGTCCTAAGTTTTGGCGGCCTCTTCCGTGCGTGAAGAACGTCGGGGAAGCCGTCAGTCGCCTTCTCACTCCATTTGGAGCTGGGGTTGTTCACAAGATGCGGCATTATCAGGCGCCGGTTCATGAGGCCGGGGGACGCACTGGCAAAGCAGGAAACGTCTGGCCTGGTTTACCATATTTGGTGCAGTTGTCGGCAAAACATCTATGTCGGCAAAACTGGTAGATTAGTCCGCAGGCGAATGACCGAGCATGTAGCAGCGGTTAGGAGAAAAGACGCTAGCTCTCAGGGTGCAGCCCATTCGATTGTGCCTGACAATATTTCCAAGTTTTACGAGACCAAAATCCACGACAGGTGTGACAACTGCGTGAGCCGAGAGCTGCTCGAGTTATGTTTCTCAGGCATTAACGGGTACTGATACTTAATGCACGCGTATGGTTGTCTGCCAACCGAGCCCTTAAAAGATACTGCACCCCTTACGCCCTTTGTTACCCTTTTATGTGACTGTGTCTGATGATGGGTTCGAGTGAGAATCCGAAATGTCAGACCAATAAATTTCTCACTCTAGCTATCGTATCTCCCTCTTCTTAGTTGCAACTCTTTGAGAACTACTAGCAACAATGGCAATAAGGATCGGAACGGTCCATTCGAGCCGGCTGTTGATTGTCAAGCGTTCTTACCGGATGGGAAACCTAGGGGCGAGGCGACATTAGTAGACCCTTTCATCACCTCAAGTCTCACCGGCTGATACGAGGAAAATTCGAGACCACGTGTGAATGGCTGACTCGATACTCGTCTGCGTTGTTGCTTTGGCCATGTAAATAGTGGCTTCACCATGCTGCCTTCCTAAGTCATGGACTTGACCACCGCTGTAGGATGAATAGCATTTTCCCGACTTGCCCGATTTCCGTCGCTGGCTACCTTATCGGATTCATCGGGGAAACAGAAAGGCTAATTTACCACTTTGGGGGGGGCACTCAGGTGAAAGTTAGTTCCATCTGCCATGACACGAAAATAACGCGTGCCTGTTCTCTGGTTAGAACTAATTGGGGAGGACGGGGATCATTGTTGCGAGTTGTCCCGTCGTCACGTTTCCCATAGAAAAAATCCAAGGAAAGAATTTTAAAAATTTTCATTGCAAATAAAAGAAAATAGGGGCGAAAACATCATTAAATTTTTAAATAACAAAGTGGCCTTTGGGTTAAAAACAGATTGCGATTTCCACCTGTCACTATTGTTAAGAGAATCAGTTTCTACCAGGTTGGCAGGATTTAAACCCCCTTTTAACATTTTACATGCCGACTGTGCGGGGTCATTTTCCGTTTTCTCCAGATATGCGGCTACATCACTCGGCCTAAGGTCTATAGTGTGACTGACAACGTAAAAGGAGTGACAAGATCACTAGAAACGATCACTTGCAGGGCCAGGCCCTAACGAGGGGGTCTTGTGAAGACGACTTACCAAGACTGGGAGGGCTAGTGCGGGTCACTCCAGTTTCCGCCTCAGCCAGGAACAACAGGACAGACGTCTGGAAACAGGAATAAGTAACCCATCGCCCGTCCTACCTGTGGCCTTGAGTTTCATGCCAAGGAGTTAAGGGGTTGATGTTAAGGTTAGAAGGAAGGCCTTAGAGTTGAGACGCAAAACATATGTGCCCTTTGTGGAAGTCCGCACAAGGTCACCTAGTTTAGGAGGAGACTATCATACTAATCGAAATTGGCTTCTGCCCCAGCTGGTGAAACCAGGTTGCGACTCGAGTAGATTAGTTTGTGCCCGTTCCAATTTTAATAACCTTTTGTTCCAAAAAAACAATTATTATGCGTAATTCAAAGTTACAGTTAAACCTTCACAAGTGACGATGTCCATTGCATGTCGCACAGAGTGCATCCAGCATTCGTCGTGACTCGCGCGTGAATTAGTTCATCGCAAGGAGGACTTACACAGCATCTACCACACTCCCTCTTTCCTCACCTACCTGACTCCTGTGGTACGAAAATTTAGGACATTCAGAAGTGTTTGCAGTGACTGAAAAAGTTTGACAACCATCTACGCGTGCTCCACCCATGACCTGGATGTCACGACATGCACCGTGCTTTTCTGAGAACTACTCTAATCTCACATACGAAGGAGAGCCATGAGGACGGCGTTAAAAAAGGCTCTGAATGCTTTAGGTATTCATCCAGCAGTTTGACGTTAGTACATTCAAGGGAAATTTTACGAGATGTGATAGCATTTTGTGTTTTTTGTTCTTAGGGAAGAGATGTCTAGGAGGAGGGTCAGTTGAAGAGTCATTTTTATCTGACATACTTTTCTACTGAACATAAATTTGGATACAGACGGTCGCTTCACTTGTAATTGAATTCTTGCTTCGTTTGCTCTGCACAACAAGTCAAATCAGCTTAGCCCATGGGATTCGTTCAGTCGGAATTTACTGTATTGAAAAGGCATCCGATTAGATGCCCAACTTTTATTCTCGTTCAGAAAAGTCGGGCGTAGTCCACTTGTAGAGGAAAGTGGACGCATATGCCATGACACATATTACTCATTTTAAACAATCTGTCGCGCTGTGGTTAAGAGCCGTGGCTTAGAAGGCCGCCAACTGACGGACTGAGAGTCAGGCTGCAATGACTCCTTCTTAATGTGGCCTTTATGGCATTCCCACTCCATGGGATCCGAGCCAGGTGTGGTGGTACGCCCAGGGGCGGCTCCGGCCGCGCCAGCCACCTGCGTCCTCTCCCACCTCCGGTCTTCTTTACTCTGTCATGATACCGGGCACTTTCGGCGTGTTTGTCAACAGGATGAGATTGTCCATAAGAATTAAGTGCATAGATTACCAATTTTTAGTTTTAACACCTTATGCACCCCACAGCATTCCACTGTCAAGGACATCTTGGCTATTATTTAAATATTTGATAATATAATTTGGACTAAGAGTACACAAGTAAATAGTAGAAAACAGCGACGGTATCGTATTCTAGTCGTTGTTGTAAACCTTACCTAATTATTTTATTTAAGCAGGCATGCTTCGTTAAGGTAAACATAATCGTAAGGGTGATAGTAACAGTTAATTTTAGGGTTCAGGTAAGTTACTGTTGGATGCAGGGTTTTAAGGTTAGCGCAAGGGGTCAGGGTTTTAATGTTAGGATTAGTGTTAGGCTTTTCAAGTTAGGATTAGGGTTAGTGCTTTGGTTTGAAAGGTAGGAGAAGGCCTAGGATTTTATGGTAAGAGTAGTTTTTACATTTAGAGGTTTAAGCCCAGGGTTTTGGTTAGGATTGTAAGATGAGGGCTAGGGTTTTAAGGTCAGGGACTGGGGTCTTAAGGCTATCTTTAAGGGTTATTAGCGCACATACAAGGCTCCTGAGCTGACAACCACTTTGTATATACTGCTTTCGCGAATGCTTTTCCCCTTATCTCTCCTAAATTTTCAATGTGGTGCAGGCCATTTCTAGATGTTCTGTTTCTGTTTTGCGTTTAATAGACGGGTTTTACTCATTTATTGGGGTGTTGGTAGGGCTTAACTTGATTTCGGTTTGCCAGCTGGGTGGATTTAGGCAGAACAGCCAATTCGTTTTTTTCATATTGTTTAAATTACACACGCCACCTATCATACATCCATTGCCACCGTTTCCGCATTGCAGGCCTCCTGGTTTCGCGTTTTATGACTGGGGATACTTATAATACCCTTACCTTAACAACTTCGAATTAATGCTGTCTTTCGGGATAAGTTGTGTCTTACACATGATGACCGGGAAGGGGGGAATTAACTTTCACTTCAATGTTTTCCCCAAGGAGATGATTTTTGTGCATTGACAAAATATGACTGATGGAATGCAGATTTGCTTGTCCCGGCTGGGATACCATCTAATAGCCCACCAATTCTTAAACCATGTTATACAAGCATACAGACTTCGACCCAAACGCAACCCAGGTGCCGCTGAAATATGTGACCCTCGTTCCACTTAAAACCTTATTTCCAGCAGTAAAATCTTTACTTACTGTGGATTCACTGTCTCCGTGCACGTGCAGGGATTCGGGCTGGGCTGCCAAAATCGAAATATTCGTTGCTGAACGCTCACTGATCGTAACCGGAACTCACACGTTCTTCTCGGTCTTGGGATTTCGCACAATGACTAGTAGCAGTAGTAGAAGCAGATTAACAACACTAACAAAGACAAGGAGACTGGAATGGCCATTTCTGGCTCATTAACCATCATCAGCCAGTCATACTCAGCCCTATGTGGTGCGCCACTCGAGGCTCGAACCCTCAACCTGTGGATGTCTAACGTTCTAACCCAGTAAGTCACTAGTTCGTTATCTTGCCGGTTTCTATCGGGAATATGGACATTCTTTGATGAACGCTCACCGATCGCTAACGGAACTCACTCGTCCCGCTGTGCCTGGAGGCTCAATCGCGAGCCTCGCCAACAACCGCACCATCTCTCGTAGTAGTAGAGGCAGAGTAACAATGCCGAGAAAGACAAGGGAGACTGGATTTGCCATTTGTGGCTCGTTAGAAATGTCGTTGTTGTCTCTCATGCATGCACAATCAACTATTACTTACACGTGCACACTTTAGGCAATGGAATTCTACGATAGCAAGATTAACTCCTCTAAGGAATTCCAACTTCAGAAGGCGAAAACTCAGCCCAAAGTGCATACACCCTACCACTTTGCCTTCACCAATTCCCCCTTCACCTCTTAACTTTTGCCTGTATCCATGAGGCCATTCAAACTTGTCTGCTTGATCCTTTGCCTTTTTTGGTGTTTTCTATTGCCCTACAGCCCGAGTAATTCAAGGACAGAATATGTACTATCGAGACGTCAGTGGAAATCCCCCTTTTCTGGAAGTCAGCTCTGCCTATTTGCCTTATACGGGAGAACGATTGCATGAATGATCCTCCAAAAACCTGTTTCCTACGTCCCGCCGAACAAAGAGGGTTCACGGCTCCATTCCAACCCCCTCAAGTTCATTTGGGTCACTGTAGTAGGGCACGGGCTTTTCGTAAGTTCCAGACTATTAACCGCAGTCGAGACACCCATTATCTACTCCGTGCCTTATCCCCAAAGTTCGGTACGGACAGGTTGAGCCTGAAGGCCATCCTTAAGAATGTTTTTTTGTAAAATTAGTAGAACAACAGCCAACTGAATTGGAGTTTTTTCTTCTTGTTCTTAGAGTAAAAGTTGATTTCATTTCTTGTCTCCGCTGCTTACTGGCTGGAAGCTCCCACTCAAGCGGTGAATTTGCGCGAAATTATTTCAACAGTGCATCGAAAAAGGCCACTGAACCCTTTACTCTCCCTCTCTGCGTCCCCCCGGTACGATTGCAGGCTGGATAGCTACTTTGGAGTTCAGCAACCATAACTGAGGTTCACGGTGAGACTAGGAGGTGAGACTAGGAGGCCATCCATCAGAGCATCCCAACGTCAGCCTTGAATGGTAACATTTGCGAGCAAGGCACCTGCCATCCAATCATATTTCAAATACCAAGTCCATTGGAGGCAAATGCCCCCCCTCTCCCCCCCCCCACAGACACTATTACAAAGAATTATTGCAACAGCAGGTTTTATTCGAACTAGACAGTCAAGTGGAGACGTGTGATACTCCGATACAAAAAAAAATACCTAACATAGAAAGGCCTTGAGCAATACAATCGAAGGCAAGAAAGCCTGATAGTGCCGTTTCTAGTGTACGCAGTCGGTGGTCAGCGAGCCACCTCTAAGTACTCCCGTCGGGGAGAAAGTTACCAGATGCGAAACCTTACTGGTCGTGGTAAAACCTCTTTCTGTTCCTCCTCCTCCTCCCCCTCCCTCCTCCTCCACCACCACAACCAACGCCAAAATAAACACCACCATCACCACCGGCACCATTGCCATCACCACCACCACCACCACACGTACCACCGCCACGGGTAGGGTAGGCTTCTCAATTCAGATGTGGTAGTCACAGGTAGTCATCTGGTGGATTCTAGATTGATTGCCTGGGAAATCCTGCACGGGCAGTCAGTTTACTGTATCAGAATTGGTTGATTCCATATGTTGCAGTAGGCTGGGCGGGGAACATGGCCCAAGTGTGCTTAAACCAATGGCTCCCGGTGGGGCCTCCTAGCTCAGTTAGCTAGAGCGTTGGCTGTACTAAAGCCTTCCCCTTGCTGGCATGGGTTCGAATCCCACCGAGACTGCCAAGTTTTTCAAAAGTGGTTCAAAGGAATATATATCTGTAATTGTGGTTTGTTGAAAGCGGACTGTGGTTCTTATTAGGCAGAGGCTGAGATTTTAAGCGAATAAGCCCATTAAGAGATATGTCGGATTCCAAATACCCAAAAAGTTGATTTTCTTGAACCACTTCAGTAATAAATAGCGATCTTGATAGCCAAGATTGGTGGTTTTGGGGATCTACATTTCTGGCCACCCGATTTCCAGTGTTACGTTAGCAGGCCAGGGGAACTACCGTCAGAATTTGTTTACTTAATTGCCAGTGGGCGAAATCATTTATTACCCTGTACGATCTTTGACAATGTACTAAGTCACGTGTTCTACCGAAAGTAACAGTTTTATTCAAAATATTCCCCCAAATTACTCCCTCGATTTGTTTTACAAATTACGCTTTCGAAGGGCTCTTTTCAACCATCATGTGCTGTACGATTTTATTAAGAAAAGTAGCGCGGTCCCTTCCCTAGTAAGTACGGACTGTGGGAGGAAGAAGACTACGAGTAGATATTACCAATTTAAGAAGAGACAAAAAAAACGAGCGAATGAAGCAGAAGAAGAAGAAGAAGAAGAAGAAGAAGAAGAAGAAGAAGAAGAAGAAGAAGAAAAAAGAAGAAGAAGAAGGAGAAGAAGACGAAGAAGAAGAAGAAGAAGAAGAAGAAGAAGAAGAAGAAGAAGAAGAAGAAGAAGAAGAAGAAGAAGAAGAAGAAGAAGAAGAAGAAGAAAAAGAAGAAGAAAAAGAAGAAGGAGAAGAAGACGAAGAAGAAGAAGAAGAAGAAGAAGAAGAAGAAGAAGAAGAAGAAGAAGAAGAAGAAGAAGAAGAAGAAGAAGAAGAAGAAGAAGAAGAAGAAGAAGAAGAAGAAGCAGAAGAAGAAGAAGCAGAAGAAGAAGAAGAAGAAGAAGAAAAAAAAAAGAAGAAAAAAGAGGATGATGAAGGTTTAAAATAAGTAAAAAACAAGAATAAGAGGTAGGAGCAAAAGAAAAATGTAGAAAAGGAGGCAGAGTAGGAAGCGGTTTCCAAGGTCGAAGAATGTGTAGGAGGTGCAGGAAGCTATAAATAGAAAGAGGGTTTGATGTTTGGGGATTGGCGGCTCATTCCAATAAGCATGTTTAGCATGATAACAGTTGAGTGGCCTTAACGAGAGCCAATATGCCAGGAACTCATCAGGTACCTTGTCAACGCAGACCCCATACAGGGGCAGTAGCCAGACCGGACCCATTAAGGTCACCTGATACGCGAGATGTGGCAGCAGGCTATAACCCTCGCCCCCCCCCCCCCCCCACACTCACGCACAAACTGCCCTTCGTTTGGCATCGTTGTAGGACAGGGAACCGCCTACCTCAGCCATACCTCTCTCCACAACCTTCCCCCTTATCCTCCCCGCCCCGCCCCGTCCACATCCAAGTCTCGTCTGCCGTAGAAAAAAAACTTGGTCAGGACAGATCAAGAAAAAATGGTTTTACTGAAAATGTCGGATCAAAACACGGCGACAACAACGTGCCTGTATGTCGGTCGACCGGTGACCCCACCCTCCCAGGCCGCAGAGAGCCGCTTGGAGGCAGACAACCGGTGGCCCCTCGACGACCAGGGAGAGAGCAGACAGACCTGAAAAGTGACCATCCTCTCGGCGCAAAGGACTCATGCATGCGTCGTCCTCCACTTAGATCCCTCAGCAAGGTGCCTGCAGAGAGGACAGTCAAACTCTCTGAGGAAAGTATTTGAGGGCTACTATGAAATCGATTTCAGTGCCGGGCCGATGCGCTTTTTGACTGTTCGCAATCGCATTTTAGAGACGCTCGGGCATCAGTTTTTATGATGAAACGGGGCTGGAGTGTTGCATTACTGGCAGAGGAGCACTAGGGGCAAAGACGAGGGAGACTGGAATAATCACTTCTGACTTATTAGCCATCATCAGACAGTCATGCCTAACCTCGGGAATCGCAATCCCTGCGACTCGAACCTACGATCAGTTGGTTAGAAGTCCAACAGCCTAACTATTGATGCGCAGGTCCGTTACCCCATCGGTTGCGCTCGGATATGTTAATTGTGGCAGTGGGGTGCTCACCGATTGAGGTACGGGACCTACGGCGGACAATAGCGGAACTCGAGGTAGAAGGGGACGATTGTGCCCCGTAACGGATTCGTTAAGCGTCCCACTACCGCCGTTCCATTATTATTTGATACTCGGGTCTAGTACCCTCGCAAACGGTCACACGGTAACCAGCGATCAATATCTAGGAGAAATAGGCAGTAGCTCGAGAGTTCCAGTGGACGACGTCTACGGCGTGCACCAGGGAGTGTGCACAGCCCTGGTTATAAGCGCTTGAATTGGTTTATAGTTCGATATACTTGCGCGGCGTCAATTGCACTCGCTCGTTCCCATTGGAGAAACCTAGCAGCTATAGAGATCAAAAATTAAAATGGCCGGTTCGGAATTTCTTCAGCATCTCAAGGGATCGCAGGAGGTTTTAGTCTGATTCCCCGGCTTGGGAGGGCAGGGTCAGTGTGTAAGTCTAGCGCTCGGATTCGCGAGTATGAGCAGTAGGCTGTTTTCTGTGGCATTATTCAAGTTCAGTGTAAATGGACCGGATCAGAAATATCTGCCCCAAAGGCTCCTCCATGGAGTCTTATCGGTTGCATGTACTTCCTGAATGTACTCTCGTTCCATTTCGAGTTTTATGCATTTGCTAGTGTCCGGTCGACTTTCGGTCCTATGCAGTAATTCAGAAGTTACCATTTCAGGTTTTTGCTGGCCTTGAGGTTACCTGAAGGGTCAAAATCGCAGCTCCAACTTGGAGACAACAAGGCGGTGCTCCACACAGAAGTTTCACATCTCGCCGGTCACCGTTTACGAGGACCTAGGGTAACTCCAGTTCAGTGCGAGCCGGAGGAGGCGTTGTGCCGAGGGTAGTTGATTTCTCAGTCCTTGGACCTTTCGCGAGGATGATGGGCGGATATTAGCAGAAGTGGCCATCGAGGCTTGTAGGAAGAGAAAACATAAGCATGCACGAGGATGGTGAATTTGTTCTCGCAGGATCGCTGAGCAGCCTCTCAGACATCGTTCTTTATGGCAAAGGGGGCTCGGACTACCCCTCGCTCGGCCTTTGGGCGTCGGCTGCATCAGGCAACCATCTCCTCCTCCTCCTCCTCCTCCTTCTCATCCTCCTCCTCCTCCTTCTCCTCCTCCTCCTCCTCGTCCGTCGGTCTTTGTTCGAAGAAACAAGTCCTAAGGAGAGCCGTGAAGTTCACTTTTTAGCGAGCCAGTTCCCATGCGACCAGGATTGTCTGCCCTGCCCACTGGATTGTCTAAAAAACTACATGAACAGCCCAAGGTGCCGCAATGAAGTCTGCCGCTCTGGCATAATGTGGCTAGGCACGGGCCTGCGGTGGTTTTTGTAGTTGAGCCAGAAAGGGTACATAATTCCGCGCTATAGCATCCTTTTCTGCTTCTGATTTTTGACCCCCTTATAAATTTGTATACACATATTTTGTCTAGAAAAATTGTCCAAAACTATAGTTTATTGAAATCATCTGACAGAAAATCATTTATTCCTTATATTTCACACTGATTTGACGGGTATATTTAGGTTTTGAAAAATTTTTTT
>WEDG01009947.1:0-26583 GCA_017591395.1 Schistocephalus solidus | reverse complement strand
TCAGTATTACCCTACCCTATTCTTCCACCTGACAATTTTTTGCTTAGCAGTTTATTTCTCCTACCTTCTTTTCAAAAATGAAGGCCTATTGAACTCTGCCTCCATTTTTATGGTAGGAGTTTTTTTCACTGCCTATTTATTTCTAGTTCACCACTAATTTTAAAACATTGCTAACTGTTGACATAGCAGGACAAGTTAGGTATTTGTAAATTTTATCTGCACAAATTGTCATAACTTTATTTCGCTACTAATGTTTGCTTAGACACTGCCTTCCCGGTGCTTACCAACATTTAAATTCTAAAAAAATCTTAATCTGTCAGAGCACTGCGCCCTGATTGCCTCGAAAGCACGCCAAACTACTGGGTATATTCTCAGAAATTTTTAAACCATCAGAATTAGAATCAGCCTGTATAAAATGTATGTCAGGCATAGTCTGGAATACTGCTCGTTTCTTTTTAGTCTTCTGCACGCTAGTAAACGAAAGAAGATAGAATCAGTCCAGCACTTCTTTACATAAAGAGTTTTCTATTCAGAACGACGAAAACTGTACTACCACCAACGCTGTGAGCCTACAAGCCTTGACCCGCTGTGGCTTTGCAGATTACAGAAGGGACTATTTTTACTGTTTAAACTACTAAACAGTCGTACATTTAACCTTTAAATCTCTGAGGCACCTCGACCACTCTCAGCGCACCAGTCATCGAGATATATTTTTATTTCTTCCTTTGGCAGGCACAGTTATACACCGACAGTTTTTCGGTAAACTCTATAGCAATCTGGAATAAGCTACCTAGAAGTATCAAAATTCAGCAAAGCTATCCCTTGTTTACGCGAACTGTCACTAGTTTTCTACATTCAGGACACCTTCCAAAACTTTTGGGTGCTGACTCTGTTGTAGCTCTCTTCGGTTCTGATGGCGTTCACGGACTCTGAATCTTGTGCCAGTCTACATGCTGAGGGCAATATTGCTGGCTCTGCAGACCTCAATCGGCTTATTTCTCAGTCGACAGCGAACAGCCGCTCGCCGACATACCTGCTGGTGCAGAATACCGGATCCGTAACACTGGATGGAGAGGTTATTCACCGGGCACCTGTTAACGCGTCCCTGTCCAGAACTTTAATTACTCAATAAGCTGCAGTTTTTTCTCCTGAAAACACCTGAAACAACGATCAGGAGTTTTTTTTCACTGTCAGCTTGACCCTCTACTGTATATTTTTTGACCTTGCCTGTAAACTGGCAATAAATAAATAAAATAAAATAAAATGTGAGAAGGTCATGTTCGCTGATGATCTGAAGTTACGTAACTCGATTGAAACCAGAGGATGCGTGAAAATTACAACGAAACTTAAATCGCTTGCAAACATGGTGTGATGAGTGGCTGCTGAACCTTAATCTTAACAAATGCCAAATAATCCGACCGCAGTCTAGTTCCAGAAGGAGGATTAGGTTTGAATATCAGTAATTTATCAGTAGTCACCAACTCCAGGAAGTACATATTCAAAAAGACTTGGATATATGGATTACACCAACTCTCAAACCATCGTCGCACTGGGCAAATATAGTAAAGAAAGCAATGTGTATCTAAGGCGCAATCAGGAGGTCCTTCGTTAATTTTGACGGAGAGCTTTTTGGTCGTGTATTTGGAACATTTATCCGGCCGGTATTGGAATATTGCGTGGCGCCCTTCTACGAAACATGACTACGCTCTGCTTGAGAAAGTTCAACGGACGACGACAAAACTAGTCAGTGGATTGGAATGCCTACCCTATGAGGGCCGCCTAGAA
This sequence comes from Schistocephalus solidus, assembly GCA_017591395.1. Classification (NCBI taxonomy): domain Eukaryota; kingdom Metazoa; phylum Platyhelminthes; class Cestoda; order Diphyllobothriidea; family Diphyllobothriidae; genus Schistocephalus; species Schistocephalus solidus. Next base: position 24,798 of record WEDG01009947.1, on the reverse strand, counting down.
AGACTTAAAATATTTCCTCTCTCTTATAGGCAATACAGATGGGATATAATTTTAGTCTTCAAACTGGTCAGAGGAGTTGATTGTGCTCTTCAGATGGCCAACATTTTTGAATTGGCAAACATGACAAGTCTCCGAGGTCACCAATACAAACTGAAAAGAAAACACGCCAAACTTGAAGTGCGGGCCTACTTCTTTTCCCAATGGGTGATTGAAGAATGGAACAAACTGCCAGCTTCGGTTGTTCAGGCTGAAAGTGTTGAAATGTTAAAAAGAAGGCTAGATGCATTTTTACTTGATGGACATATATTTAGTCGATAGCAATGATCGATATCCTAAAACGACTCTCGCCCTCTAACATTTGCTTATTTTGCTAGCGTCTATCTGTAAATAGGGTTTGCAAAGGCTCTGCCTATCTCCCTTATATATACTGAATTATACTGAATTGTACAAAGACTTCTTTCATAATTTTCAAGCATTGTGGCTTTTTCACTGAGGTAGAGGCTAAAAACTCGTATCGTACCACTGCACATTTGATGTAAAAGTTTCCTTAACCCAAATACATGGTTGTATTTTTTGTTGAATGTACGCACTTTTATTTATGACTTTGATCGTAAATAAATATGGTCACCAATGGCTACGTCCGTAACCCATAAAATATACAATATAAAAATACAATAAACAAATTGGGGTGTGTTACTATTTGCCTTATACAGGCCTTATGAAACCATCAATACATTCATCATCTGCTCTCCTTTCTCTTGAGTACTGATTGGGAGAGCCAATTGAGGCGTTATTGCTCGGGCGAATATCGAGGCGTAGAATACTTTATTGACATATTTGACACATGCACCGGAGTAAATAGCACGTTTGACGTTCCACACGAACGTCAATCGAACCTTTAAGCAAGCAAACAGGTGAAATAATCCCTGGTCACTTTATTAAAACGTTGGATAACGCTCGATTATATAAATAAATAAATTGTATATTTAAGGCCCAATGGGCCCCATCATTACAAACTTAGTACCATGGTTTAAATAAATACAAAGTGGATAATTGCTGCACTATGTGAGCATCCATATGAACAGCAGAAATGAGTAGTATGGTAAACATATCCGATTCAAAAAGATTTGCCATTTTTAATACAAAAGTCAACAATCTTTGGCATATACGGTGAACTGGAAAAGAAGCAGTAAAAAAACTCCTAGGGTTAAATCGGAGGCAGAGTTCAGTGAGCCGTCAATTTTAAAAAAATAGGAGAAATAAACTGCTTCACTAAAAAATTAATAGCTAAATGCAATGGGAGAGTATTATGATGTTGCTGACTACGAATGAGGGTTCGAGACGCTCCTTGTCGGGTGAGATATAATATAGCAGTCAGAGCTACTGTTTATAAACACCAGTGGCGGTAAGAGAGGACGAACTCATCGTAGACAACATGGTCGAAACGAAGAGGGGACAGTAGAGGTCACGAGATCATCATCGAGATGCGACCTTGCTGACTGCATAGTCCATCACCAAAGAGGCGAAACCATCAGAACCCACCTCGATCATCAACAGAACCTGGAGACTATCGTCAGGGTTGCAAATTCGGAGGTAAGTATGAAGGTTGTCAAGAGTTGGCAATGCTCGTTTAAAAGGAGGGGAAGAAAAAGTAAATGCAAAGATTGACTCGGCAGAGGATGATGGAAATATAATAAGAGACCAATATCATATCAAGGGAGCTGCCTAAAATACTAGGAGGACCCTTTTCAAAATCCAAAGTTGCGAGTTTGGGAAGAAAACAGACAATAAGGACTTTATATCTTCCGAAGTTAAATGTTTGCGTAATTTGGTTTTGACACGTAACTAGATTGACGTATGACGAAAATGTTTCTTTTCGTATAATTTTTGCCTTAATAATGTAAGAAATATTTAAAAGCGTGTACCATAGCACAGTCTGTTTCCAGTCGAATAACCTGGTCATTATTATTTTAATAAACTTTTGTAAGGCCCTGTTTGGATAGAATGTTATAATGTGTACTAAAGAAAGCTTTTGATTTCTTATAAAAATCCAAGAGCTTTGACAAAATTGGGATTTTAAAAGTTTCTAGTTTTGATGGCATTCGCAACTAATTCCGTCGAAGTGTTGCAACCTGTTTTAGTTCTGCTTCGGAAAAGAGGTCTATATCCTTCGTTGAGGGTTGTCTTTAAATATCTACAAAAAGGTCTTCAGGTAGTAGATTTCCTGAAGCGGACAGTTTAGTATAAATAGGTTTATTGATTTGGCCCTACTTAGGTGCCGTAAAATCCTTAGAACACAGGAAAAAACCTAAAACAAACACCTCTTTTCATTAACAACTTTTAATTCAGTATAATTCAGTATATAAGGGAGATAGGCAGAGCCTTTGAAAACACTATTTACAGATACACGCTAGCAAAACAAGCAAATGTTACATGGCGATAGTCGTTTTAGTATATCGATCATTGCTGTCGACTAAATATATGTTCATCAAGTAAAAATGCATCAAGCCTTCTTTTTAAACATTTCAAAGCTTTCAGCCTGAACAACTGAAGCTGGAAGTTTGTTCCAATCGTCAATCACCCGTTGGGAAAAGAAGTTTGCCCGCACTTCAAGTTTGGCGTGATTTCTTTTCAGTTTGTATTGGTGACCTCGGAGAATTGTCATGTTTGCCAATTCAAAAAATGTTGGCCATCTGAATAGCACAATCAACTCCTCTGACTAGTTTAAAGACGAAGATCATATCCCCTCTGTATTGCCTATAAGAGAGAGGAAATATTTAAAGTCTTTCTAGTCGGCCCTAATACCGTAGGCATTCCAATCCTCTGAGTAGTTTCGATGCCCTCCGTTGAACTTTCTCCAGCATGAGCGTAGTCATGTTTCGTCCAAGGGCGCCACGCCTGAACGCAATATTCCAACACTGGCCGGATAAACGTTCCAAACACGCGCCCAAAAAGCTCTCCGTCAAAATTAACGAAGGACCTCCTGATTGCACCTAAAATACGCAAAGCTTTCTTTGCGATATTCGCTTAGTGCGACGATGGTTTGAGAGTTGGTGTTATCCATATACCCAAGTCCTTTAGAATATTTACCCCCTGGAGATGGTGACCACTGATGAAGTACTGGTATTCAAACCCAAACATCCTTCTGGAACTAGACCACAGTCGGATTATTTGGCATTTGTTAAGATTAAGGTTCAGCAGCCACTCATCACACCATGTTTGCAAGCGATCTAAGTTTTCGTCTTATTTCCGCGCATCCTCCGGTTTTTCAATCGAGTTCCATAACTTCAAATCGTCAGCGAACATTACCTTCTCGCATGTCAGATAATCCAGGCAGTCGTTTACGTATATCAGAAACAAAACGGGACTTGGAACGCTTCCCTGCGGAACTTCACTGTGAATGTTTTTCCAGTGAGACTTGGCGTCTCCGATACAAACACGCTGGCGCCTGTCTGTGAGAAAGTCGGTCAACCATTTGAGTTGTTTGACAGTCACACGAATTTGACGGAGCTTTAAAGATCAGAAGTTTGTGTGGAACCCTGTCAAAGGCATTGCTAAAGTCAATGTAGACCACATCGACTGACCAACCCATTTCTAATGATTTTGTCCAACTTTACATGGATGTGAGCAGGTTTGTGAGGCAGGATCGACCACTTCGAAATCCATGTTGATATGAACTTAGCAAGTTATTCTCTTCAAGATGCCTCATCAGTTCCGCTTTGATTATCTTCTCCATCATTTTGCAACAGATACTTGTGCGGCTGACTGGTCGGAAACTGTTTGGTGATGTCCTCTCTCCTCCTTTAAAGATGGAAGTTATGTTGGCTATCTTCCACTCGGTAGGCAGAGCACCCGCCTCTATCGAACTTTCAAATATCTTGGAGAGCGGAGAGGCCAGCTTCTCTGTGAGTTCATTGAGAACTTTTTCGGATATACCATCTGGGCCAGGTGATTTAGTGGGCTTTAGCTGTTTCAGAGTTTTTCTTACTGTGTCCATTGGGAACGACACCGTGCTTATTTTGTTTATAGATGTGGCAGTACTGTAGTATTCGTCCTCGTCAAAAGGTGGTTCCTCGGTATACACGGACATAAAGAAATTGGATAAGAGGCTGGTCTTATCAGAGTTATCAGTTAACCTGTTTCCCTGATTGTCTTTAAGACAAGGAATGCAGTCGCGATTTCGTTTTGCCTTATTAACGTAAGCATAAAAGCTTTTCGAATTTCTTGGTATGTCTTTGACTATTTCTGACTCAAAGGCCAATCTTTCTTTTCTCAGAAGATTCTGACACCGATTTCGCTGTTTGTTAAAAGCGGGAAAATGTTCGGGTTGTTGATATATGGCAAATGTTCTCCACAGTCTTCTTTTATTCTTGAGATTCCTTTTTGTTTCCGATGTCACCCAATCAGGTCGGGAGACGTACGATCGCCTTTTAAGTGGGCAGAATTTCTCTACCGACTGCTGAATCAAGTTACTAATGAAGAACCAGGCAGCATTTGGGTCAGTTACATGTGCAGGGCTCTAGTCTATTCTATGCAGAAATTATTTCATTTTGGGATAATCCCCTTTCCATACATTTTTCTGCCTAACTGCACGACGTTTGGGTACAGAAAAAGACTGAACTCCCAAGCAAGAACACAATGATCACTTCGTTCAAGTGGCACGTAAGAACTTAATGCAAGGATGCAATTGTCGTCTCTACTAATGATTAGATCCAAACAGCTTGACTGCTGCCCATTTCGGAACCGCGTCTTCATTGTGACATGTTGGGTAAGAAACTCGTCATTTACCAACTGTAGTAATTTCTGCTCAAATGAGTTTTCCGATCGCGAGCAGTACATTGACACCCAATCGATATCGGGAGCGTTGAAATGTCAAAGTATTAATAAGTGTTTGCTATGACAGATTTGATTTACCTCTGTGATGAGTGCTTCGTCCGTGTCCGTTCGCTGTCCTGGGGGTCGATATACAACGGCAATATGGTGGTCTGGTTGGTTTGGGACTTTCAGTTTACAACAAAATATTTCGCAAGACGAGATCCTATTTGGCGAGGGCCCATCCAGAATGAAGTCAATGACTTCTCGTATAAACATTGCGATTCCACCACCCCTACGTCCGTTTCTATCCATGCGGATAAGCTGAAAACCGTCTATTCTGACTTCTGTGTCCGCGATTTGTTCATTTAACCATGTTTAAGTTAGAGCTATGCAGTCAGGTTGTAAATGGTCCACGACCAGTTTAATTTCATCCATTTTGTTCAATAGACTCTGCACATTTGTGTAAATTATTTTAATCTTGTTTTCTTCCTTCGATTTCTGAAGATTTTTGGTTCTTTTTTCCACATGGCAATTTTTGCTGGATATTTCACAAGATATATCCAGTCTCCTGTCTAGGTTCAAATCTAAAGGCATTTGGTAGGGCTTTTGACCGGCGTGTTTGCCGTCAATTTCACCGGATTTTCCCATAAAAACGAGCGCACCGTTTTGAATATTTGTTGTCTACAATTTTCAAGTTTTGTTCCCCCTCGTATTGACATCCTTTCAATTCTGCTACCAGTGTCCTCATTTTCATCCGATCAGTGGGAGAGTAATCTGGCTGGAAAAAACTCCACAATGATTCTTTCGTAGTCGGGACTTTCGAGAGAGCAATAGATCTACCTGCTGTTTGCTCCCCAAGACGTCTTTTAATGGTCTTGGTTGAACCTCATGCGTTTCATTTGTAACGAGAGGCCCCAATCGAAAGATCTTTTTGATGTCGACTGTCACACCAGTTTCTTGCGTATCATTCAATAAATTTTGAAATATCAGCAGATCCTGTTTTACACTTTCTTTTGGCGTTTCCCCAGTAGCCTTTGAGACTCCCTGAAGTACCAGACAAGATGATCTGTCAGGGAAAAAATTCGTTTCTGCATACTGCTTTCTTTTAGTGATGGAAGGTTGAATCATGCCCTTTGTTACATTCTTTAATACTATGTTCAAATTTGTTTTCATCGGTAAGGCTGTTGGTTGATTTGCAGACATCTCTATGGACCTTTCAAACAGCGTGAATTCTCCTGACAATGCGCTTGCTCGAATAGCACCCGGGAAACCTAAATTTCTTTTTGTTGCATCCAGGTCTGTCAATAAGTCGCAGGCCATTTTTCCGCCATTACTTTGTTGGCAATAATGCCCTGCTTCATTGTAGTTCGATGGACATCTAAAGAGCATGCTGCTGTCGCTCGTCCGTGGCAGTAACGATAACTTACGATTACTGTTTTTCGACTTTTCAGAGACCGCTGATCGCTGATTTACGTTTGTGCAGTCGGATTCTATGTGCACCAGATTTCCCGAACCTGGGGAAACGCAAGGCATAATTTCCTCCTCGCTTATTTTCTTTCTTGTCATCTGTATTTCAACTGACTCAGAGGTTTGTTCTAATGACTTTGTTCTTTTTCTCTTTTTCTTTCGCTTAATGTTGTGCGTATTGACTTCTACCGTTTCCTTGCGATGATTATGGTCTAGCTTGCTGATGTTTTTCAGCTCATTTCATCGTGTTTCGGCGAGTTAATTTTGTTATGTTTTATGAGGACTGATATTATTTCCGATAGGAGATCGAGGTCTCCTTCTTATCTCAAAACTTTGGTTGTGAGTCCTGGGCAACCATCACAGTGTGCCAGCCATTCACTGTTAAACTAAGTTTTGGTAATGTTCAGTAGTGCACTGCTTTCTTCAATATTGCTGCTTTGTGGTTCTTCTCGGTCTGCTGAGAGTGACTGGAGTATTTCTGGTAAGTTTTTTATTTATTTATTTATTAATTGCCAGTTTACAGGCAAGGTCAAAAGGGATATATACAGTAGTGGGTCAAGCTGATAGTGAAAAAAAACTCCTGATCGTTCTTTAAAGTATTTTCAGGAGAAAAAACTGCAGCTTGTTGAACAGATTAAAGTTTAGGAAAGGGAAGTGTTGACACAGGTGCCCGGTGTAGTACTTCTCCTTTCGGTGTTGTGGATCTGGTCTTCTGTACTAGCAGCAAGTATGCCGGCGAGCGGCTGCTAGCTGTAGACTGAGGAATAACCCGATTACGGACTGCAGAGCCAGCAATATTGCCTTCAGCATGAAGTTTTGTCACATGAAATCGTAAAAGGTTTACAAAGATAGGAGAGATCCTTATATTCGTAGTGTATACTATTTTTTTTGTCTGCTGGCTTCCCGGGCGTGGCCGAGCGGTCAAGAGCATCGGTAGCTAATCGAGACGTTGGTGTTTCGAGTCCTGGCCGAAGCGGTGCATAATTTTCTCGCGTGGTCGGGTCATGAACATTTGCGTTTCCCGAATAGTTAACTGAGCGCAATAAGAATGGTTTTTTCAAATCGAATTCACTAGCGAATGTTAATACGAAGCAAAGAAAGATGCAGCCTTTTAAGTGAGTTTGCCGGTGGTTATTCGTTCCTTTCTGATGTCAACTCCTTTCCTGGCGCGAGACTGTTTTCTGAAGCCCGTATGAGGCATGATCCAAATGAAGCTGAGTTAGCTTATTATTCAAAATTCCGATATCAATTTTAGTGTGCCTAAACATCACAACGTCTATAAACAATTATAGGCTGATCTTGATGAACAGAAAATATATAATCCAATGAAAACTTATTTCGTTGAGTACTCACTTTGGGAACAGATTATTGGCCAAAAATCAAAAGCTTGGAGACGAGTGAATTTCAAACGGAAGTCCAACGAAAACGCAATAGAAACAATGTGAGCAATAAATGCGCCTATTCGTTCAAAACCACTTTTAAAAAACAATAAATGATAGGAAGAATATTCAAGAACGACTCCGCCGTTTGTAGAGGTCAAAGGTCCTGGATAACTTCAGATTTTCAAGGGGTTTTGCACTTTTGATTCACTGAGCGGTTGTCAGTATTTATTGGTGTAGAGGCTGTTTTAAGTTGATTTAGTTTGACGTTGATATAGAGGATAAGTCGTGAATGTATATAAAAATTAGGAGGGGCCCTTGGATAGTCCACTGAAGTACTCCACTGCTAAAAAGAGATGGTTCTGAGACCACGTTTCGAATTTGTACTATCTGATATCGGTTTTGAAGGTAAGATTTTAGAAAGTCAAGAAGAGGAGACCCAATCCCATGACTTATAGCTTCACTAGAAGCCTTTGATGGGGACTTTATCGAACGGTTTTTTAGGTCAAATTATATCGTAGCTATCGTGTTTCCGTCATCTCTGTTACTTGAAACGAATTCGAGGAAGGTGAGATGGCAGGACTGACATGAATATTTAGGTAAGAAAGCGTGTTGAGATGAAGGTTTGAGGTTAGCGTTTGTTAGATAATTGAGCATTTGGTTCGGAATTATTTTTTCGAGGATTTTTGCTATTACCGCTGTTCGGTGAACACCACGATAGCTTTGTGTATCAGATCGGTTCCGTTTTTAAAGATTGGTGTAATGCTAGAGTATTTTCAGATTTCTGGATACATACCATTCGATTGGAGTAAGGAGAATAGACTCGACAGCAGTATTGGAGCACATATCATATCTGTTCCCTTAATCTGTTCCCTTTGAGTTATAGGCAAATGCGTGGTGATCTCCTCCGGACATTCCGCATTGTGAAGGGATGGGATTGTTGCCTGGAATTCTCGGAGTTCTTTTAATTTGCCACCACGACCCATCTCCGAGGTCACCCATTGAAACTGCGTGTCCAGCAGGCGAGACTGGATGTGCGCAAGTTCTCCTTTTCTGTCAGAGTGGTTAAACCATGGAATGCCCTCCCTGAAGACGTTGTGATGTCACCATCGCTGGAAAGCTTTAAAATGAACCTTGACAGTTTTATGTTCCGCAACGAGCCTGAGCGATGAGGAATTTATCTTAACCCTCGAGAGTCGTGCACCACTTGTCATATTTTATGACCGCCTTTTGTACCTTTGCAACCCACATGGTTTCTCTGTACACCGCACTTAATTTTACGTTAAAAATAGGGTACTCAAAGGCCCATGCCTATTTCCCTCAATAAATTGAATTGAATTGAATTGAATATGCTTCAGTATGCAAGGTGGGATTTTATCCGTTCCATAAGAGGTGGAATTAGACAGTTGTCTGATAGATTTTTTGACAGTTTCTTCGCTAAAACAGATCTCATTGAGGGTCAATGCTGTCATGTCTGTTGGTTGGGGTATCGGCTCCTCCTCAACGGAATAGTTGCCTGAGAAGTACTTATTGAATAAATTTGCTATTTGTTTATCGTCCGTTATTACTTGTCCTGCGTCAGCAATCATGAGTTGGGGACCTGGTTTTCGATTAGAGTGCATTTGTTTCCGAAAGATCTGGGCTTTTTTCGGAAGACTCTATGGCCCGGCGTTCCGCTGCTATGTTTTTGTTTACTTCCATTTTTTCAACTAGATCATGAATTTCTCTAATTCGTCTGAGTGTGGATAAATTACTAACTGAGGGATCATAAAGTTGTTTTTTTGGTTTTTTTAGTCTCTTGGAAAGGAAGTTAGGAATTTGTGACTTATACGGTAATCTCTCATCTATTAAGGTATTTCGAATTATAAAAAAAGGGGTAGAGTTTAAAAGGTTAACAGCTTCCGTCGCGTATGTCGTTAGAAGATATGAACTCCAGTCTAGTGACCTTACATAGCTGTTCATATAGTCAATGTCGAGTTTTTTCGGATTTATGTAAATGTAATTAGAATCTGATGTTTCTTTTATGCTTAGAGGGAGCATTGTTATTATTGCCTTATGATCACTTTCAATAGTTATGCTGTCGTAATGCGTATGTATTGGCCAGATATCATTTGTTAGAATAATGTCTAGTATGTTGTTCCCTCGGGTCGGTTTATTGATTATTTGTGTCCAGTTATGGAACATGATTGATGATAGCAGTTCATCATGTCTGATGGAGCTGATAGTTTAGCCCAGTTTATTTCAGGACGGTTTAGATCGCCTGCAATTATTTTATATTCCATTTGAATATCTGATATGGTGTCTATTAGATTGGTTAGGCCAGTGTCATCATGACTACATTCTGGAGGAGTGTAGCGACATCCGATAAGTATATTTTTGTGCGACAGGGATTTTACTGTGGCAAAGCATGCTTCGCCAGGGAAAGTTACGTGTGAAACATCGAAACCACTTTGTTCAATGGTAGTTTTGATGAATATCCTACAGCCACCACCTCGTTTATTAATGCGGTCTTGTCGATAGAAATTGTAGTTTGTGACAAAAAGCGAAGGGTTCGATGTTAATTCATTTACCCATGTTTTCGTTAAACAAACTATATCGGGATTATAGGTTTCAACGAATGTCCTAAGTTGTGGTATTTTATGTACTATCGATCTCGCATTAATAAGGGCGATACTTAGGATGCAAGATAGGGAAGAGGCCAGCTGTTGTGAAAAAACTGATTTTCTGTTCGGTCGTCATCATACAATATGTTAGTCCAATTACTTCCGATGTAAGAGGATGAAATTCAATCGTGAATGTTTATTAGATGTAGTGATTTGAAATATAACGGTTAACGATACAACGATTGGAATACGACAACTAATATTAGTTAAAGAGGAGGAATTGGCTGAAAATTAGATGAGTGGTTTGGAGTTTGATTTGTAGGGGTCTTCGTAGAACCGGTCAATGGTGATGCTTTCGAAGACATGATTACTAGGGAAACGAAACATAAACTAAGTTTGGTACTTCAAGTTGCCCGACAAAACGCAGCCAACTGACCGTTGCAGCCAAAAATGTAAATCCTGACCCGGCGCAGACCCTTTAAAATAGCTGCTGGTGTAACGTGCCCGAGACGTTCAAGCAAAGACCCAGAAGTAAAGGAAGACGTGGATGTTTAAAATTTACTAGTAACCTAAGTACTGTAAGAAACTAATGGGAAGGGGAACCTAGGTACAAAAATAATCTAAGTCCGTTGGATGGCTATTCAGTTAAGATCCGGGAGGAGCGACGGACGGGCTGTGGAGATGGTTCCTGGTCGAAGATGCGGCCGGAAAAGAGGGGTCCAGGATTTCATTTTTCAGCCGTATTTATAACATCTCCAATGACAAGGTCGGCTCCCACCGGTGATGATTGGTTGAGTTGTATTAGGGAAATGAATAAAAACAAACTTAAGCTAGGTATATTTTCCTTACATTAATATTTAAACTATATTATTATGTTATTAAACTTTATAAGAAACATAGATCATGTTTAAGTGCTAGACGTATAAAAAGGATGAAGAATCGCGCGCGCCCCTTAAAGGGCGCGTTTTCTAGAAGATTCTACGGACGCGCGTGAAACACGTGGTTAGAACTTTTTACATTGCTTCCTCCTATAAAAGGACTCTGCTGTCCTCAGCAGCATCAACTAGATCGGTAGCCGATCCGCCTTCAGGAGGTACCTCTAAAAGTTTTTAAACTTCTTCATTGTTGAAGATCTCGGGCAGTGCGTAGCCCCCTTCCGGAGGAACCTCCAGGTAGTGCTCAGAGTAGTGCACTACTGTCAGGTAGTGCTCCAGGTAGTGAGCACTGTGGAGGACACAGATGGCGCGGGGGGATGCATGCAGTTAAGCGGCCGTTGGCCAAGCTAAGCGCGGAGCTTGTACGAGGCTCTTTTGTGTGCACAAGACCGGCTTCTTCAACCTAATGGCAGTCGCTTCTGCTGCTGCTAGTAGACGTTGACCCAGTGGCTTGGGTAGTTTGGTGGAACCTTATAAATTACACGGAAAGCTTCGCTGGGGTCCACACTATGCCCGATGTCAACAAGATGTGCAAGGATGTTGCTTTTTATGCTCTTGACTTCCCCTTTGCTCAGCCATGCTGGGATGTGTTCTTTTATTCTTTTGGATAAGCGCCGACTCGTGCGACCAATATAACCTGCTCCACAGGAGCAAGTAAATGAGTAAATGCACATGGAGGTGGTCTGAGTCGGCAACCTATCCTTGCCTTCGCCTCGTAAAAGACGGTTGGTTGAGAACACTATCTGAAGTTTCGCTGCTGGGAACCTTTGTGTAACGGCTTGGTTAAGGCGTCTTTTCAGTAGTTCACTAGCCGAATCCCCTTGAAAGGGCACTTTGAGGAATATAGTTTTCTTTTCCACAGTATCCTTGGCAGGTTTCACTAGTCTAGCGACAAGATGCTTTGAAATAAACCGATCTGGGTATCCATTCTCTCGAAGTAGGTTCTGGATCTTCCCAAGCTCCTCCTCGATACTATCTGCCGTGCAAATTTTTCTGGCCCTTTGCACTAAGCAACGGACTATATTGCGTTTCTCTTGGAGAGGTATGAAACTGCTAAAGTTCATATATTGCCCAGACCAGGTTTTCTTTCGATAAACGCTCCTTCGGATGCTGCCGTCAGGTCTTCTGCTTAGAAGGACGTCTAAGAAAGGGAGTGAACCTGCTCTTTCCATCTCCACCGTGAATTTGATCGACGGATGTGCTTGGTTTACAGTGTATAAGAGCTCGTCTACATTTGTTTCTTCTGTGACAATTGCAAAGATGTCGTCGACGTATCGACCGTAGTATCTTAGCTTATTGATTTGTCCGCTTAACTGAAATTTCTCCAGCTTGCCCATAAATACATCGGCTAGGAGAGGTCCAAGTGGCAAACCCATAACAACACCGTCTATTTGTCTGTATAGTTGGTTATCAAAAAGGAACTGCACATTTAACGTGCATCTTAGTAATAATTCTTTCAGTGTATTTGTCGGTATTCCTGTTTCTTGCTCACTGGTCAATAAGGAATTCACAGAGGTAATCGACTGTCTCAGTGACAGGGACGTTTGTAAAAAGTGATGAGACATCCAAAGATAGCATCTTCGTGCCGTTTAAGTTAAAGGTCTTTGACGTCTTCAATAAATTCGAAGGTATCTCGGTAGCTACGTGGCGCTAGCTGACGTTGTACAGGCTTTAGTTTTTCTGCTAACCACTTTGCTATGGCATGATAAGGAGAGTTTTGCATGTCTAAAATCGGACGAAGTGGCAAGCCTTCTTTGTGGATCTTCGGTAGACCATAGAGTCGAGGGATATGTGTACCTACTGGTCTGAGGCGTTCGAGGTCACGGTCGCTTAGAAAAACCCCTGCATGGAGTCTTTTTAAGCAGTCAGTCAATTGTGCCTCTACTTCATCAGTGCAATCCTTTTCTTTATGCACTTCTCGGGCGGATAGTATGGAGTGCATCTTCGTTACATAGTCTGATCTGTTCATTATAACGATGCCTGTTCCTTTATCTGGTCTTGTTATCAGGATGTCTTGGTTCGCTTGAAGCTGTTTCAACTTCTCTATGTGTGCTTTTGTCAGCAATCCCCGAATTTGCGGTCTCTTGTTCAAGTACTGATAACTAGAATTAACCAGCGTTGATTTAAAGTGTTGAACGCTCTCTGCTGATACGGGCTTTAGGTCGTAAGTTTGGTTCCAGAGATTCTCGAATTGGCTTTCTAACTCTAATTGACTAAGCTTTCGACGAGGCAAGCAGAATTTTGGACCTAGGGATAATGCTTCGAGAAGCGTTTTATCGAGTGGCAAAAAAGAATGGTTGTGAACGTACCGATTGGGATCTTTTGGAAAACGAGATTGTGGCTTTATTTCTTGCACTTTTTGAAGAAGTGACGATCTTTTTACGTCTCCACGTTTTCGTCCTATGGTTTGAGTATATCTACTAAATTCTTGACTTTCATCTTCTGTCAGCATATCCAGAACGGCAGCGCGTTGACACACGTGACGCTCTAGTTCTTCCATCTTTATTCGAGTGCTATCCAGTTGGTTCTCCGCGTATCTCCTCAAGGTTTTCGTGGTGATAACTGTATGACTACGTCTAAGCGCTCTCCAGTACTGATTTGGGTATTCATTTCTTTCAATACAGTCCCCAATAAGAGCAGTTTCATGTGTTTTGGCACCGCCAATGTTCCTGGACTCCTAGTAGTTCAAAATAAAACTCTTTTAGAACGGTCAACCATAAAAGACTTAGGTTTTAGTTACACAAATAAGCTAGCATTATCGCCTCATGCAGATCGAATTTCTGCAAAGGCTGCACAGATATGTGGTTTTATATCACATAATTTCTTCTTTCCGGAAATAATGTTAAACCTATACCGCATGTTTGTTCTTCCTATCCTAGAATACTGCTGTCCCCTCTTTGGGCTGATGAACGACTCTGACCGCAGAAGATTGAAAAAGTTCAGAGGGTTTTTAGTCGAAGAATATTTTCACATAATGGATCCAGTATCTCTTATACGGATAGATGACAGTTAGCAAACATTAAATTTCTATGGGTTAGAAGACTCGAAGCCGGTCTCTGCTTCCTGTTTCGCGTTAACTCTAGTCCAAATCTCCCACGCATTAACGCTCTCACTCCAGTAGATCGAACCTATGCCATTCGTAATTCTTCCATGATCATTTCACTACCCCGTAGCTCCACAACTAACCGGTCTCAGTTTTTTGCCTCCAAATATGATTTATATGGAATAATCTTCCACTGGAAATTAGGTTGTCGTCTACATTAGCTATTTTGGAAACCAAATTACGCAAACATTTAACTTCGGAAGATATAAAGTCCTTAATGTCTGTTTCCTTCCCAAAACTCGCAACTTCTGGATTTTGAAATGGGTCCTCCTGGTATTTGAGGCAGCTCCTTTGATATCATATTGGTCTCTTATTATATTTCCATCATCCTTTGCAGTCAATCTTTGCATTCACTTTTTCTTCCCCTCCTTTTAAACTAGCATTTCCAACTCTTGACAACCTTGATACTTTCCTCCGAATTTGCAACCCTGACGATAGTCTCCAGGTTCTGTTGATGATCGAGGCGGGTTTTGATGGTTTCGCCTCTTTGGTGATGGACTATGCAGTCAGCAAGATCGCATCTCGATGATGATCTCGTGACCTCTACTGTCCCCTCTTCGTTTCGACCATGTTGTCTACGATGAGTTCGTCCTCTCTCACCTCCACTGGTGTTTATAAACAGTAGCTCTGACTGCTTTATTATCTCTCACCCGACAAGGAGCGTTCCGAACCCTCATACGTTGTCAGCAACATCACAATACTATCCCATTGCATTAAGCTATAAATGTTTTAATGAAGCAGTTTTTTTCTCCTATGTTTTTTTTTAAATTGGCGGCTCGCGGAACTCCGCCTCCGATTTAACCCTAGGAGTTTTTTTACTGCTTCTTTCCAGTTCACCGTATATGCCAAAGATTGTTAACTTTTGTTTTAAAAATGGCAAATCGTTTTGAATCGGATATGTTTACCATACTACTCATTTCTGCTGTTCATATGGATGCTCACATAGTGCAGTAATTATCCACAATTGTATTTATTTAAACCAAGGTACTACGTTTGTAATGATGGGGTGCTCTGGGCCTTAAATATACAATTTATTTATTTATTTAATTTCACCGGATGTGCCCATAAAACGAGCGCACCGTTTTAGCTATTTTGTTGTCTACAATTTTCAAGTTTTGTTCCCCCTCGTATTGACGTCTTTTCAATTCTGCTACCAGTGTCCTAATTTTCATCCGATTGATGGGAGAGAAATCCGGTTGAATAAAAACTCCACGATGATTCTTTCGTAGTCGGGACTTTCGAGAGAGCAAAAGCTCTACCTGCTGTTTGCTCCACAAGACGACTTTTAATGGTCTTGGTCGAACCTCATGCGTTTTATTTGTAACGAGAGGCCCCAATCGAAAGATCTTTTTGATTTCGACTGTCACACCAGTTTCTTGCGTATCATTCAATAAATTTTGAAATATCAGCAGATCCGGTTTTACCCTATCTTTTGGCGTTTCCCCAGTAGCCTCTGAGACTCCCTGAACTACCAGACATAATGCTCTGTCAGGAAAAAACTCGTTTCTTCATCCTGCTTTTATTTAGTGATGAACTGTTGAATCATGCCCTTTGTTACAGTCTTTAATACTGTATTCAAATTGGTCTTCATCGGTGAGACGGTTGGTTGACTTGCAGACATCTCTATGGACCTTTCAAACAGCGTGAGTTCTCCTGACAATGCGTTTGCTCGAATAGCACCCGGAAAACCTGAATTTTGGTTTGTGTCATCCAGGTCTGTCGATAAGTCACATGCCACTTTTCCGCCATTACTTTGCTGACTACCATGCCATGCTTCATTGTAGTTTGATGGACATGTAAAGAGCATGCTGCTGTCGCTCCGATGTCACCCACTCGGGACGGGAAACGCACGATCGCCTTTTAAGTGTGCAGAATTTCTCAACCAACTGCTGAATAAATTTAATAATTAAAAACCAGGCAGCGTTTGGGTCAGGTACATGTACAGGGCTCCAGTCTATACCATTTAGTAATTCATTCCTTTTGGGATAATCCCGTTTCCATACATTTCTTTACCTAACTGCACGACGTTTGTGTACAGAAAAATGACTGTACTCCCAAGCAAGAACACAATGATCACTTCGTTCAAGTGACATCTAAGAACTTAATGCAAGGATGCAATTGTCATCTCTACTTATGACTAGATCCAAACAGCTTGACTGCTGCCAATTTCGGAACCGTGTATCCATTGTGACATGTTGGGTAAGAAACTCGTCATTTACCAACTGAAGTGCCAGCCTTCAATCGAAAGGAAGTGTTCTGGAGTCAAATGACTTTTGAAAGAGCACTGACAGAGGTGCGGGAAAGTTCATTGGCGAGTTCTTTCAGAAGCTTGGGTGGAAGCTCGTCTGGTCCTAGGGATTTCGACTCTTTTAGTTCTTTTAATTCCTTTTGGATCAGAAATTCTGAGAATAGTATGTGGCTTATGCTTGCAGTCGGCGGGTTATCCACTGAGGGACGAATGAACCTTGCCTTGTTTGTGAAGACTAAGCGGTAGAACTGTGAAAAGTACTCGGCTTTTTCCCTGTTTTCAGAAATTTTGACGCCCACGGCAGTCTTTATCAGTGGTATTTGATGCCTATTCCTTGTACATCTACGGAGGTAACTGTAGACTAACTTTGGATTCTGCGTTGCCTTTTGCAGCAAAGTCTTCTCAAATTCTCTTCGCGTTTTAAGAATAAGGCTCCTTATTTTGTTTCTCTGTGTTTTATACTTATTAAAATAGGCGACTTGATTAGACTCACAATATTTTATCCACAACTTGTGCTTCCTGTTTATTTCCCTTTTGAAATTGCTGTCTAGCCACCCAGGACGCTTGCTGTGATGGACCCTCGTTAGTGGGCAGTAGTTGTCTATAAGTTGCAGAAGAACATGTCGGAAGGACTCCCAATCTTCGTTCACGGTACTCGAAAACATTGAGGTCCAGTTGATGTCTGTTAAATCTGCTCGCATCTGATGAAAGTTTCCTCGCCAAACGTTACGCCGTTTTTCCTCTATAGCAGGCGAAACGGAGAATAAGGAGTAGTCCCACATAAACACCACATGATCACTTCGACCGAGCGGAGGCAGTCAAATAATCTCGTCAATGCTGCCTGATGTTTTCGTGAGAACCAGGTTAAGACAGTTAGCCCTTTGTCCTTCACGTGTTCTGGTGGGGAAAGGGACATGTTGTGTGAGGAGTGCCTTCAAGGTCTTTTGCAGAAAAACATAATCAAAAGTCGATTTCGGGCATGATGATTAAACAGTGCTCCAGTTACTTCCTGGTGCATTGAAGTCACCCATAATCATGACATTATGTCGACTGGAGAAATTTTTCTAATTGTTCCAACAAGTGGGTGTCCGCGACTTGGTCAATCCTAGGTGGCCGATAGACAATGAGGACATCCAGACATGGAGAGCCAAGAGCCTTGATATTCAACCATATGGCTTCCGTGCTGCACGCAAACTTGCTCGTCTTGTCAGACACTATAAGCACGTCTTTCACATACACAATTATTCCACCACCCTGTCGGTTTTCTCTGTCCCTCTGATATATTTACTATCCAGACAATGTTATTTCGGTATCTCGAATACTGC
The DNA here is from genome assembly GCA_017591395.1 of Schistocephalus solidus. Lineage (NCBI taxonomy): Eukaryota > Metazoa > Platyhelminthes > Cestoda > Diphyllobothriidea > Diphyllobothriidae > Schistocephalus > Schistocephalus solidus. The sequence goes on along the minus strand of WEDG01009947.1, from coordinate 6,923 downwards.
CCGACAGCCAAGTTTCGGTTACAGCTATCACATCCGGAGATGCTTCGGCAAGGCAAATTTTTAACTCATCAAGTTTTGATAAAAGGCTTTGTGCATTTGTATACAAGCACTTCAATTTGGCGCAAACCAAATTTCCTGTTGCGTTTGTCAATTTTATGGGCCTAACTGCGTCTCCTCTAATGCCAAGGTCGTATGTCTTTTTCCGTTTCTTGATGATTTTTGGTAACTCTGGTTTCTTTGAAATGACGGGGCTCTCTAGGCCTTAAATATACAATTAATTAATTTATTTATTTAAAGAGAACGCTGGGCGTAAGGGAATCAGTTCTGACATGTCTTTAGGCAATTGGTTCCCTGATGGTTTTGGCGTTAGTAATGTGGCTGCCGTTGTCCTTAGAACAATCGGTTGGTTCAATGGAAAATTCGTATTCTTTTGAACTACCTTCCCATTGAAAATAGCCAGATTGTGTTCACCAGCCTTCAGTCTTGATTGTAGTTCCAAGACAAGTTCCCGGCATTGCAGCCTTTCCGCAAGGGAGTAGTCCGGTTGAAAAAAACCTCTTTATGCGAGTGACGGAGGTTAGTTTTTTAGGATAGGATCGCCTTATTTTGGTCTTTGCTTTCTAGCATTATTTTAAGAGGTCACGATCGCGGCATTATTAGGCTGTCTTCAGACTTTTTGCCAATCTGGAATGCTTTATTAACTTTTACTTCCACGCCCGGTGGGAGCAACTGGTTTAGGAGGCCATTAAACAAAGCAAGGTCTTCGGCGACACGGTCTTCAGGTCGGACTGCAGTTGACTCGTGCAAACCTTGAATAACTAAACACTGTTGCCGATCCTGGTGCTTGGAATGTTCGCTCCCTCTTAAGTTCGACTTATGGGCACGAGAACGGTTTTCAGAGCTCTCGTTGGGATTTTGTCTACCTCTGACCATACTCTCATCTGAAGGCTTCAATGAATCCATCAGAGTTGATTGTGACTTTGTCCTCCTGTTGTGGTGTTTCCCCATTGCAGCTTGCCACGCATTTGTTTCTTGGGATTCAACTACGGGCTCTTTAGAACACCCAAGATAGCAGCATGAGATTTGTGGTTTGTTCTGGTCGTCGTCCGTAGGATTCACAGACTATGTTCCTGTTATCCGGTCGTTATGGGTATTCGCGTCCGAAAATTGTGAGCTGTAACAAGTTGTAGTTTTTATACTTTTGGTGCTTTAGTCACTGCCTTTTTAACTGTTATATTGCTAAGCGTATTTCGTCGAGTACTGTTATCTTGCAAGAGCTTCCTTAAGGCTGCAAGCTCATTTTCCAGTTTTTGAACTCTTAGTAAAATATGAGAACATCCAACGCAAGATTCGTCCTCGTAGCCGACGGATTTGGCTGCCATTACGCTTTTTGCGCGCTTTGCTGTTTTTTTGGTTGTAAGTATAAACTGATTGAGTGCCAGTCGTGGATGTTGAAGCCAGCTCAAAAGGCTTTCCTTTAAAGGAAGTTCCGTGACTGGTTCTGTTGCTAGCAAACAATTGTTTTGAGTCCATGAATGTTGTAACACTGCGTAAGAGTATGTTCTCCTTTGAGCATATAACGAAAATTTCCGACTGGCCTTGGATTATGGCGAGTATTTAATGCAATATGAGCAAAAATGTTTATACTTGTTCAAAAACGCTTTTGAAAAATACTATAAACGGTATGAAAGATATTCAGGATTGACTCAGCTGTTCAGAGATGTCGAAGGTCATGGATAACTTCAGATCTTCACGAGGTTGTACACATTCGGTTCCCTGAGTGGTTGTCAGTTTTTATTGGTGCAAAGGCTACGCAGTCAACTTGAATAAGATAATAAACAAATTCCAATTTAATGCCACTTTATGAGAAATTTCAGAACAAGAAAATTTTCGGATAAGTAGGAAGCAAGTAGGTGCACGCATTTGTAACAGTATTGTCCGGAAAATTCCTAATGAAGTGGTAAAGGAGTTCAAATTGCCCAAGTTGGAGAACACAAAATTGGTGCATCCTATGCACACGACCTTGATCTTGAGGACCGGGGCATATCATATTCCAAAGGTCTCAATCTTTCAGAGCATTGCGCCCTGATTGTCTCCAAAGCACGCATAACTGCCGGGTTCATCCTCCGAAATTTTAAAACTATTGATATTAGACTCCGTCTTTATAAAATGTACATTAGACCTGGCCTAGAATACTGCTCGTTTCTATTTAGCCTTCTGCGCGCTAGCGAACGAAAGAAAAAATAGAATCGGTCCAGCACTTCTTCGCAGAAAGAATTTTATCGTTGGAGCACCGTAATCTGTCGTATGAAGAACGCTGTGGGCTTGTTAACATTGATCCCTTATGGTTTTGCCGAGTGCAGAAGGGATTCTTTTAACTGTTTAAGCTTTTGAATAGTCGTACATTTAATTCCCTTACAACTGTGAGACCGATTGACCATCCTCGGCGCAGCAGTCATCGCAATGTCTTTTTATTTCTTCCATTAACTCGCACAGTTAAGTATCGTCGGTTCTTTTCGGTAAACGCCATAGCCATGTGGAATAAACTTCCCATAATATAAAACATCCAGCGAAGTTATTCTTTGTTTAAGATAAATTTACTACATTTTTGCATTCAGAACAGTTTCCAAGAATTCTAGGTGCCGACACGGTAGAATCTGTTTTCCTGTTTGACGGAGTGCACAGCATCTGAACCTGATCCCAGGTGTTACCTTGAGGGATACGGCACCGTCTCTGCAGCCTGCACCCGTTGGCTCCTTCGACAGACAGTGAGCAACCGTACACGGATGCACTTTGCCTGGGGCAGAATTCAGGTTCCAAGCAAAGACAGAGAGACTGCAAACAGACTGCAATTGTGTTAGCCCTTCCCTGATCTGAACTGCTATCATCCCTCTTGAAACTATATTTACGCTACCTCGAGACGCCCATGAACTATAATGTCTCCTTATATCCTCCGTCCTCCAAACGAGGACGTCATTCGGACGTACAAATTCGGTGGTCCACAGTCTTAAATGCTGCGGTTTCTTTGGATACTAACCATCATCAGAATTCAATTCTGGATCCTATGATGCTGAGGACTTAAGTTCATTGACGCATTTTCGTGAGATTCTGTTTCATACGCCTAAGTGATCAAGAACGAATCACCTCGACGTTTCATTATCTCATTCTGAAATGCTACTGCAGTATTACCCTATTCTACCACCTAACCATTTTTTCCTAAGCAGTTTTTTATCCTACTTTCTATTCGAAAATGAAGACCTATTGAACTCTGCCTCCATTTTCATGGTAGGAGTTTTTTTAACTGCCTATTTTTTCTAGTTCACCATTAATTTTAAAACATTGCTAACTGTTGACATAGCAGGACAAGTTATGAATTTGTACATTTTATCTGCACACATTGTCATAACTTTATTTCGTTACTAATGTTTTCTTAGACAGTACCTTCCCGGTGCTAACCAAATATAAATTCTCAAAAAAATCCTTACAGGCGGCATTTTTTTCTCCTGAATAATATAAAGATAGGAAAAACACTTATAATGATATATATTCAGGAGTTTTTTTCACTGCTAGCCTTAACCCACTGAATATTTCATCTGACAATACCTGTAAACCGGCGTTAAATACAACTTTTATTATTATTATTACTATGTCCGCAAGCGATCGAAGTTTTTGTAAGATCCGTGCATCCTCCGGTTTTAAATCGAGTTCCATAACTTCAGATCGTCAGCGAACATACATAATCACATGTCAAACAATCACGAGAGTCGTTCACATATATCAGAAACAAAATAGGACTCGGAACGCTCCCCTTTGTAAGTCTACCGTGAACGGTTTCCAAGTGAGATTTGGCATCCCAATACAAACACGTTGGCGCCGGATTGTGAGAAAGTAGGCCAACCATTTGAGTAGGTTTCCAGTCACACCCATTTGACGCAGCTGTAACATCAAAAGTATGTGTGGAACCCTGCCAAAGGCTTTGCTAAAGTTAATGTAGACCGCATCGACAGACAAAGCCATTTCAAATGATTTCCTCCAACTTTCCATGGATATGAGCAGGTGTGAGGCAGGATCGACCACTTCGAAATCCATGTTGATATGAACTTAGCAAGTTATGCTCTTCAATATGCCTCTCCCAGTTCTATTTTGATTATCTTCTCCATCATTTTGCAACAGACCCTTGTTAGGCTGACTGGTCGGACACTGTTTGGTGATGTCCTCTCTCCTCTGTTATATATGTGGTTATATTGGTTATCTTCCACTCGGTACGCAGAGCCACCACCTGCATAGAACTTTCAAATATCTTGAAGAGCGGAGAGGCCAGTTGATCAGTGAGTTCATTGAAAACTTTTGCGGATAAACCATCTGGGCCAGGTGAATTAAGTGGGCTGTAGCTGTTTCAGAGTTATTCTTACTGTGTCCATTGAGAACGACACCATGCTTATTTTGTTGGTAGATGTGGCAGTAATTTAATATTCTTCCTCGTCAAATAATGGTTCCTCTATTTACACGGATATAAAGAAATAAGATAAGAGGCTGGTCTTATCAGACTTCTTTCCTTTCGGGATAATCCCCTTTCCGTACATTTATCTCCTAACTGCTCGACGTTTGATGACAGAAAAATGACTCTACTCCCAAGCAAGAACACAATGATCATTTCGTCCAAGGGGCGCGTAAGAACTTAATGCAAGGATGCAATTGTCATCTCTACTTATGACTTGATCCAAACAGCTTGACTGCTGCCCATTTCGGAACCGCGTACCCATTGTGACATGTTGAGTTAGAAAATCGTCATTTATCAACTAAATTAATTTCTATTCGAATGAATTTTCCAATCGCGAGTAATGCATTGATATCCAATCGATATCAGGAGCGTTTAAATATCCAAGTATTAATTAGTGTTTGCTAAGGCATATTTGCTTTACCTCTGCGATGAGTGCTTCGTCCGTGTCCGTCTACTGTCCTGGGGGCCGATATATCATTGCAATATGGAGGTCTGGTTAGTTTGGGACTTTCAGTTTACAATTAAGTATTTTTGCAAGACAAGTTCCTATTTGGCAAGGGCCCATCCGGAATGAAGTCAATGCCTTCTCGTATGAAGATTGCGATTCCACCACCCCTACGTTCGTTAGTATCCATGCGGATAAACTGAAATCCATCTATCCTGACTTCTGTGTCTGCGATTTGCTCATTTAACCATTTTTCAGTAAGAGCTATAAAGTCAGATTGTAAAAGACTAAGGTCAAAGTTACACGAACAAGCTAGCATTATCACCTCATGCAGATCGAATTTCTGCAAAGGCTGAACAGATATGTGGTTTTATATCGCATAATTTCTTCCTTCCGGAAATAAAGTTAGACCTGTACCGCATGTTTGTTCTTCCTATCCTAGAATACTGCTGTCCCCTCTTTGGGCTGATGAACGCCTCTGACCGCAGTAAGATTGAAAAATTTCAGAGGGTTTTTACTCGAATACTATTTTCTCTTCCTGGATCCAGTATCTCTTATACGAATAGATGCCAGTTAGCAAACATTAAATTTCTGTGCGTTAAAAGACTCGAAGCCGGTCTCTGCTTCCTGTTTCGCGTTAACTCTAGCCCAAATATCCCGCGAATTAACGCTCTTACTCCGGTAGATCGACCCTATGCCACTCGTAATTCATCCATGATCATTTCACCAACCCTTAGCTCAACAACTAACCAGTCTCAGTTTTTTGCCTCCAAAAATGCTTTCATCTGGATTAATCTTCCACTGCAAATTAGGTTGTCGTCCACATTAGCTTTTTTCAAAACAAAGTTACGCAAACATTTAACCTTGAAAGATATAAAGTCCTTATTGTCTGTTTCCTTCCCAAACTCGCAACTTTTGGATTTCGAAAATGGTCCTCCTGGTATTTGAGGCAGCTCCCTTGATATTATATTGGTCTCTTATTATATGTCCATCATCCTCTGCAGAGTCAATCTTATCATTCACTTTTTCGCCCCCCCTCCTTTAAAACTAGCATCGCCAAGTCTTGACAACCTTTGGTACTTTCCTCCGCTTTTGCAAACCCGACGATGGTCTCCAGGTTCAGTTGAGGATCAAGGCGGGTTCTTATGGTTTTGCCTCTTTGATTGGTGGACTATGCAGTCGGCAAGGTCGCATCTCGATGATGATCTCATGACCTATACTGTCTCCTCTTCGTTTTGACCCTGGTGTCCTTGATGATTTCCTCCTCTCTCACCTCCACTGGTGGTTACAAATAGTAGCTCAAACTGCTATATTATCTCTCACACGACAAGGAGCGTTCCGAACCCTCACACGTTGTCAGCAACATCACAGCACTATCCCATTGCATCTAGCTATTAATTTTTTAGTGAAGCAGTTTTTTTATCCTAATTTTTTTTTAAATTGGCGGCTCGCTGAACTCGGCCTCCCATTTACCCGTAGGAGTTATTTTTACTGCTTCTTTTCTAGTTCACCGTTACTGTTAAAGATTGTTGACTAGTGTTTTAAAAATGGTTAATCGTTCTGAATCGGATATGCCTACCATATTGTTCATTTCTGCTGTTAATATGGCTGCTCATATAGTGCAGCAATTATCCACTTTGTATTTATTTATACCGCGATACTAAGTTTGAAATGACGGGGCTCTCTGGGCCTTAAATATACAATTTATTTATTAATTTATTTAAATGGTTAACGACCAGTTTGGTTTCATCCGTTTTGTTGACTAGACCCTGCATATTTTTGTACATCATTGTCACCTTGTTTTGTTCTCTCGATTTCTGAAGATTTTTGGCTCTTTCTAGCACATGGCAATTATTGCTGAATATTTCGCAAGAAACATCCAGTCCCCAATCTAGGTTCAAATATATTTACATTGGGGTAGGGCTGTTGAACAGCATGGTTTCCGTCAATTTCCCCGGCTGTTCTCATAAAAAAACG
>WEDG01009941.1:0-80428 GCA_017591395.1 Schistocephalus solidus | reverse complement strand
CTGCCGTCTAGACTGATCTTGTGTTTCAATAGTGGCTTACCAGAGAAGAGGTGGTCACATTGGACAAAATGTGCTGGAGTCCTGCATCCGGATGGCTTGTCCTGAAACAGCTGTAACTTGGGTGATGTCAGGTATAACTTGATAGAAGATGATGAAAGCAGGTCATGCATATCTGTCACGTACACGTTTGGATCGATGCCGGGCATTTTGTAGTCCGTCTAGGAAGCTAACTGTTTGTCAACGGACATAATTAGCTACAACCCAGCAGGAAATAAAGCTATAAGGGCAGTAAGAACTATCTAATCATGCACTGCCTCCCTTCACTCTCCACAAATCAATAGCTGCGGACTGTTGGGTTGAGTTTTGTGGACAGCGACCATTGAACTGTGAGATTTGCAGTGAGGCAATGCACATAGCCGTAAAAGATGATGCACAACACTTACCAAATAGCGTTCATGAGTCTCTTCCTGTTTCGCGTTAACTTCGGCCCAAATCTCCCACGAGATTAACGCTCTCACGCCGGTAGATCGACCCTTTGCCACTCGTAATTCCTCCATGATCATTTCACTACCCCGTAGCTCCACAGCTAACCGGTCTCAGTTTTTTGCCTCCAAATATGCTTTCATATGGAATAATCTACCACTGCAAATTAGGTTGTCGTCCACGTTCGCTATTTTCAAAAACAAAGTTACGCAAACATTTTAACTTCAGAGATATAAAGTCCTTAATGTCTGTTTCGCTTCCCTAACTCGCAACTTTTGGATTTTCGAAAAGGGTCCTCCTGGTATTTGAGGCAGTTCCTTGATAATATAATGGTTTCTTATTATATATCTATCGTCCTCTGCAGAGTCAATCTTTGCACTTTTTTGCCCCCTCATTTTAAACTAGCATCACCAAGTCTTGACAACCTTGGTGCTTTCCTCCGCTTTTGCAAGCCCGATGATGGTCTCCAGGTTCAGTTGAGGATCAAGGCGGGTTTTGATGGTTTTTGCTTCTTTGATTGGGGACTATGCAGTCGGCAAGGTCGCATCTCAATTATGATCTCATGACCTCTACTGTCCGTCTTCGTTTTGACCCTGGTGTCCACGATGAGTCGTCCTCTCTCACCTCCACTGGTGGTTACAGACAGTAGCTCTGACTGCTATATTATCTCTCACGATCAAGGAGCGTTCCGAACCCTCATACGTTGTCAGCATCATCACAGATCTATCCCATTGCATCTAGCTATTAATGTTTTAGTTAAGCAGTTTTTCTCCTATAAAATTGGCGGCTCGCTGAACTCCGCCTCCAATTTACCGTAGGAGTTTTTACTGCTTCTTTTCTAGTTCACCGTTTATGTTAAAGATTGTTTGTCTATTGTTTTTAAAAATGGCAAATCGTTCTGAATCGGATATGCCTACCATAATGTTAATTTCTGCTGTTAATATGGCTGCTCACATAGAGCAGCAATTATCCACTTTGTATTTATTTATACCGCGATACTAAGTTTGAAATGACGGGGCTCTCTGGGCCTTTAATATATAATTTATTTATTATTTATTATTTATTAAAAACCCTCTAAGTTTGATCCTCGGGTGGGAAAATCAACTACCTGGTCCCACATGCCTATATCGATGGCCTCGAGTAGGCATTCGAACTTTGCAGGACCGGAAGTTGGAAACCAGTGAAATTCGGGAAGATTTAAGTCACCTGCAATCAATCAGTACTTCCGATTTAAGTCAGCTGCGGCGTGAAATGCCAGCGAGAGACAAAGATCGTAATCCTCGCTGGCATTGGGTGGGCAATAGACACCACCAACGAGTAAAGAGTAGTTAGCATTTAGAACTACTCTGATCAAACAGCTCTCCTCTACCGCGGTAAATTGGCGATAGTCCAATGGAAAAAATGTAAGTGGTTGCCTAACAAAGATACAGCTTCCTCCACCACGGCCCTCGTGTTGATCATTCCGAATGTAAGCGTAGCCTAGAATAGAGAGTTCGGAGTCGGATACACAGGGTGTTGCCCATGTCTCTGTAACTATTACAATGTCGGGGTGGTGGATGAAAACCAGAGTCTGGAGCAAAGGCATCTTATTAAGCAGAGATCTGGCATTTAAGACGAATAATTTAAGCGGACACGTTTTTGGTTTCTGAAAAGGGATACTTAGGCTGTCAGAGTGACTGCCTTCGGCAAAAGAAATGCTCTTTTCACTTGAACTATCTGTCCATCCCTTATTTTGAGATTTGCCTCGCCATTGGTCTTTCGTGTTTCCAGTTCTATTATTAGCTGTCGCATTTTCATTCGCTCTTTCAGCCCATATTCCGGTTGAAAAAAAACTTCAGAATGCGGACCCCGCAGGGTTGATTTTCTCTGTAGCAGGAGCTGTGCCTGTGCTTCGTTTTCCAAGATGATTTCAAGAGGTCTTGGTCGAGGATTTGAATCAGGTGTAGACAGAGCCTTCCCTATTCTATATACCTTGAGAATGTTAATGCACTCGCCGTCCGTTAGCAGCGTTTTTGCATACAATTGAATGAGTTCCAAGTCATTTTTAACTCGCTCCTTTGGAATAATTGAAGCTGACTCTGGGACACCTTTAATGACTTCATTCTGTTTTTCGACTCAATCGATGGCCCGTTTGTAACTCAGATCTTTCAGCTGAGTGAGTACTGGTAACCAGTTCACTTTGCCTGATAGGTCAAAATGAACCGGGTGTTAAGCTGGCTGGAGCCAAATCTCTGCACGACTTGTTCTTCTTAGACCTTTTCTTCTTTGGCTCTACAAACTCGCCTACCCCTTCAACTTCGCATGTTGGGGCAACGTCTACCAGTGATGTAGCGATAGGCGGTAAAGCCAGATTAGTGCTGATTCTACCCGAACTAAGTACCGATGGAGTGGCGCAAGGACTAGATGGGGCTCCCTTCGGAAGTAGCGAAAATTCCTCTGGTTTACGGGGTCCAGCAATCGCGATATGTTTAATGTGACTTTTATGTAAGCTTGAAGAAGCTTTAGATGAATACGAATTTTGCTTTGTGGAAAGTTTATTACGAACAGGAGCTTTTTTTAGCAGTTGGGCAAAATAAAGATTTTTTAAGTTATCTATTACTTGTCTTAGATTGCTTATGTCCTGCTCCATCCCTGAGAATTTCTGCTGGAGGCTAAAACACCCCATACATGTTTCGTCTTCGTAAGCTACATTAGTTAAACTTACTGAACTTTTACCCCGTTTATCGGGAGGTGAACAAATAGCAGAATAAAGATAGTTACAATTGTTTTCTGCTTGTCCATTAACTTGCTTAACAAGATCCCCTGCCAATATGGCCGAGTGGGTAGAGGCGCCGATAGACGGTCCCAAGCAATTTTGTGGTGCATATTCAAAACTAGGTCGTGGACCAATTTTTTGTGACAATAAACTTAAGGAACTTGAGTTTTGCATGTTAGAATTGCCACAAAATTAACAGAGAGTCAGTAAGGATATTAAACAATAAGAATATGAAAATATAAGGTCTAAGCCTTTGGTTGGAGCCCCTTCCGCGATTGAGAGCAGATGCAGGGAGCACACAGCCGGCGGGAGTTTCAGAAAGCAGCAAAGATCGAGGTTCCAAGTCGCAATTTACAAATTCAGGGGAATATAAAGACAATTCTTTAATAATTTCCAGCACCGTGTCTTCTACACTGGGGTAGAGATTAAAAACTCGTAGGCTCGAGGTACTTGAAATTCGAAACCAATTTCAAATAACGCGCAAATGTTGGAGCTGTTTTGGGGGGGGGGTGGACGATAGACACAACCAACGAGTAAATAGTAGCTATCTTTTAGAACTACTCTGAGCCAACAGCTCTCTTCTACTGCGGTAAATTGTCGATAATCCAACGGCAGAAACGTAAGTGGCTGCTTTATATAGATGCAGCTTCCTCCGCCACGGCCGTCGTATCGGTCGTTACGAATATAATCGTACCACCTAAAAACCATCGTCTCACTGCTCGAAAGTGGAGAAGAGCGCAATTGCGGTGTTGCATGCCATCAGACGAGCCTTTTTGGATTTAGATGAAGATCTCTTCGCTAAGACTTTTGGAGCATTCATTAGGCCGCATTTGGAATATGCTATGCAAGCCTGGAAACCCTGGAGAGTTCAAGATCAGAACTGCCTCGAAAGAGTACAGAGGAAAGACACCAAAATGGTTAGAAGTCAAAGCTCCTTGCCATATTCAACCCGCCTAATGAATCTTAATCTGTTCCCTTTGAGTTATAGGCAAATGCGTGGTTATCTCCTGCAGACATTCCGCATTGTGAAGGGATTGGATTGTTGCCTTGAATTCTCAGACTTCTTTGAATTTGCCGCCACGACCCATCTCCAAGGTCACCCATTAAAACTGCGTGTCCAGCAGGTGAGACTGGATGTGCGCAAGTTCTCCTTTTCTGTCAGAGTGGTTAAACCATGGAATGCCCTCCCTGAAGACATTGTGATGTCACCATCGCTAGAAAGCTTTAAAAGAAACCTTGACAGTTTTATGTTCGAAAACGAGCCTGAGCGATCAGGAATTTATCTTAACCCTCGAGAGTCGTACACCACTTGTCATATTTTATGACCGCCTTTTGTACCTTTGCAACCCACACGGTTTCTCTGTATACCGCACTTAATTTTACGTTACAAATAGGGTACTCAAAGGCCCATGCCTATTTCCCTCAATCAATTGAATTGAATTGAGTTCAGAGTCGGATACACAGGGTGTTGCCCATGTCTCTCTAATTATTACAATGTCAGGGCGGTGAATGAAAACCAGAGTCTGGAGCAAAGGCATCTTATTAAGCAGAGATCTGGCATTTAAGACGAATAATTTAAGTGGGCGCGTTTTTGATTTCTGAAAAGGGACAGTTAGGCTGCCAGAGTGACTGCCTTCGGCCAAATAAATGCTATTTTCACTTGAACTATTTGTCCGTTTCTTATTTTGTGATTTGCCTCGCCATTGGCCCTTCGTATTTCCAGTTCTATTAGTAACTGTCGCATTTTTATTCGCTCTTTCAGCCCGTATTCCGGTTGAAAAAAACTTCAGAATGCAGGCCCTTATGGTTGCTTTTCGTGGTAGCATGAGCTGTGCCTGTGCTTCGTTTTCCAAGATGATTTTAAGAGGTCTTGGTTGCGGATTCGATTCGGGTGCTGACAGAGCCTTCCCTATTGTGTATGCCTTGAGAATGTGGATGGACTCGCCGTCCGTTAGCATCGTTTTTGCATACAATTGAAGTAGATCCATGTCATGTTTAACTCGCTCCTTTGGAATAATTGAAGCTGACTCCGGGACCCCTTTAATGACTACATTCTGTTTTCGACTCAATCGAGGGTCCCTTTGTAACTCGGATCTTTCTGCTGAGTGAGTACTGGTAACCAATTCACTTGGCTCGATAGGTCCAGATGAGCCCGGTGTTGGGCAGGCTGGAGCCAAAGCCCTGCCGGATTTGTTCTTCTGAAACAGTTTTCCTCTTTGGCTTTATAAACTCGCCAACCTCTTCAACATCGCATGTTGGTGCAACGTCTATCAGCGATGTAGCCATGGACATCTTTTTTTCAAGAAAATCTTGGTCAGCTCCGTTTGGAGAATAACATAACTTTTAACATTCTGGTTTAGGGGACAGTATGTAACTGTGAATGCCAGTGGCCGGACATACTTAGTTGTTAGAGTAACATATAAAATGTCAACATCGGCTGTTATGGGATGTGACTCCTCCGCGTTTGGAGGTACTCAGTTTAAATGGAAATAAGAAGAAAACAATAAGTTTGTCAATCTTTCTTTTGTTAACGCAAAGTTTTTGGCTTGTCTTACTGAACTATTATTATTTTCTCAAATAGCGGTGCGTGTTTTATTTGAATCAGCCTCTTTGGCTTATTTAATGTTCCAATTCATATCAAACTTTTCAGATGAGATTCACTCTATTTCCAAATTTCTGTCTGCAAAGTAATTTTCAACCATCTTTTGTTTCGCTTCATCTCGTCTTATAAACTTTTCTTGATTCTTACCCTCATATACGGTTACTAAATTGTTCGATAGTTACCTCGTTTGCTGCCTCTTACATGACACTTATCTTTCAAGATTTCACGTAATTAGTCTAGCGCTGGACTTAACTGTAATCTTATTGAAGATGCTTGAGAGAGGATGCCTGTTTTCACTGGATTCTGACTGTTTGCACTTTGACCCATGGAACCAGACACTCCTAACATCCAGGATGCGTTTAAAAGTATTTAAAAAGATGGGTCGCACACAGAAAAGCTAAAAGTTAGTGTATGGTGAGTTGGGGTTTAAACCTCCCAGACAGCTCTGCAGCAGAATAGCAAACTCTTTGGCAATTTTGGGACACAAAATTGACCTAGTGAATCCAGAATTAACAATCTTTAATGCCTCTGATCTATATACAATTACAGTATTTTGAAGGATCATTTCAAGGTCCTTTCTGCTCAGTTTGATTTGGTTTGTGTTGGGCACAAACACGCCGTTTTAAAGTGATTCAGTTTATTTGGCCTTCACAAACAAAATAGCAAGCCTTTGGACTGCTTGGCGTATATTTTACGACGCAACGTTCTTCCTCTTTCGGAAAATTAAAGAAAATACTGGACCTAACAGGCGTTGAGCTACAGCATTGGTACTATACAATCTGGTCCTGTTGCTACAAATCTTTCCTCTTCGGTCGGGCGTTGCTTTCTTATTCCTACGTGCTTTTGAGGGATTTCGACTTTCAACCTCCCATTGTCTGAATGGATGCAACAGAATCTGTTAGAAGGTTCTTTAGGAAATCAGCTTCATTGACGAACGCTCTGCCATTTTATTGTAAACGTACAAAGTATTGCATCACATTATTACTTGATTAAACTTTTATAGCACCGTCGTCTATGCGGCTGACAAGATAATTTTTGTTTGCGATTGTTCGACTAACTCCGTGCGTATGAAACTTTCCGCGCACTCTGATACTATTACGGAAATTATTGGACAGAAAAATGAGGTTTGTTACCCTGTTTTGTAACTGTTAGATTATTTCGATCGGGCTTGATGGAAAAGTCATAGTTTGGGACATTGAATCGGGAAAGATCCTATCTGTATTTTCGGCCAAATTCTAATAACTTTTAGAAAGTTGACTTGCACATGCCAGCATTATCACTAGTGATGAATGAGGCAGCCAATGTTGTATTACATGAACACAACAGAGGAGGTATGTGGTTTTTCGAATTTATCTGCAGCATCTTTATTTATCTACGACAAGGGCTTCGAAATAAAACGACAAATATTCGAGAAGTTTCCAACGTTCAACAAAACGACTGCATTGAATGTAACTTTGTGATTACCCTCGATTACTTCTAAGAATCATTTCATTGTCTCTATCTGTGGAGATAATCTTCACGTTTACTGGCTCAAAAATAAAAAAACCGTTCGGTATGTGTACAGTGATCGACTCTTTATGATTTTGCTGGTTTCCTTCGACTCATACTGTGATCCGACTCATACCTGTGATCCGAACTAATTTTTACCCGAATTTTAGCTATGAGCTTCCAACAAAAGGACCTCAAGCAAATAAGAAACGATTTACATGTGTCGCATGTCACCCTAAGGATGCTATTATTGCGACCGGCAATGTTCGGGGCGAAGTTATGGTGTGGTGGAATTTCACAATGCCTATTGAGTCCGAGGAAAGTTCATCTTTGGAGGAGGATGACGATGTTATAGCGTCGGAAACCTTGATTGAATCTTCAGGTCAAAATGAGGAATTCAAGTTAGTCAGTTCAAAACGTGTCAAGCGTTCGGTTATGCACTGGCATTCAAGAGAAGTGACTGCCCTGGCTTTCACTGCTGAAGGTAAACTGATTCATTTTATATTGACTGACTTTGGAACGGAATTCAGTGATTATATTATCTTTTTAATTTTCTGTTTTACCAGGCAAACATCTATTCAGCGGTGGACTGGAAGGAGTACTGGTTAAGTGGGATCTCACAGAATGCTTCGGGGGTGTTCGTCAGCGTCGTTTTTTCCCTCTCCTCGGGTCACCTATCAGTGCGATCAGCAGCCCGGGAGGGGAGTCTGAGGAGACTGTTGTCGTGACCTTAGAGAAGAACTGTACGCGTTCATAGGAAACTATCTTTTGAAAATTTGTTTAAAAATATTCTGCGACATAAATTGGGGTTGTTAGAAGACCAACCCAATCTACATTTAGGGAATTTTAAGTGCTTGGTCCAACCTCACAAGGGGCTTACTATACTGGCATCCCGTCTTTTATTTTAGCATTTTTAGTCCTCAATGGTGCGCTTCAAATTATTTTTCAAAAGAGCGGATTTTGCCAGACACCGCGGCGTTGGACTCGTCATCTGCTGAAGCCGTCGATCGAAATACTGCCCCTGTCTTCCCAAAATGACGGGACTGACGCGTCCCTTCACCCTGAAGTACTTGTAACCGGTTCAATGGGCGAACTTCAAGTCTTAGACTGTGCAAGTGGAACAGTTACCGACAAGGTAGCTACTTCTTAGCTTGTTTAGTAATCTCATGATTCGTCTATTGAAAAAAGCTTTTTTGGTCTTAAGTTCTCAGTGTTGACAGGATATTGCGGTCCACCATGGGCTTTGACCTCGAATATCAGTAGTTCAAATACATGTCGCCCCGACTTAGAACGGTAACCGCGCATCTCTGCTCGATTTCGGCCTTTTATTGGTTATCTGTCGCTAAATGTGGTGTTCGACTGACAGGACGGCTGTCGTACTCCAGATGTGCCCAATTGTATGCCGCTACTTTGCGTAATTGAGCTGGTATAGGCATATTCACCACGAGGCATTGTATAGTTTTGTGACCGTCATAGTTTTATAAAAGTCCTTTTGTCTTCTACGAATTCGTTTCTAATATGAACCTGAATATCTGGCACTAAATCTTGCCAGAATATGCCTACTTTTTTTAACGATACACGAGTGGCGTCTCAGGTTAATCACTGCATGTAAGGACTTAGATTCAAGTAAAACCACCGCTTTCCCCGACGTTTGTTTTAGAGAGCTGAGCCGTATTCTTCTTCCATCCTACTAATGCAATTGTGCCTTAGGGTGCTTAAAGGCCTTAAGTCATACAAAGAATTAGGAAAATGCACAAAAGTTTGCATCATTATTACGAGTAATATAAGGTGATTATGATTCTGAAAACGCATAATGGTTACGGTTTTGTCTTGAGTCACCTCCACTTTTCAAGTCTTGTTGCCATTGAAAGTGTAGAAGCAAGTAATTAATTTTGTAGACTTGTTTTGCGATTTTATTGTAAGTGTTAACGGTTGGTATTCCTCCCTCTAAAAACGATCCGCCTCAGGAATAACGTACCCTCCCAATCGCTCCTTCCAGCCACTGGAAAAGTCAAGACTTTTCTTTCTTTTGCAGTCAGTTTCATCCTTACTACGTTGCAAATGATCACGTTATCCAATACAATATTATTATCTCGTTAGGCTAACAAACGGCTTGTCATATTTACCAGGTTTTGTCAGCTTCCGGCTGGTAAGCTTATCTGGATAAGATTTGTCGCCGTACCTAGCCTGACGATTTGTTACCGACTGTTAACAAGACTCAGGGTGAACACTAGAATTCCGGTCACTGCTACGGTCAGAGAGGCGACTTAAATCTAGAATTGATTGTGTTAGAAATGGTGGAAATTCATGCACTAGTTTCAAGCAGTCGTTATTATTGTTTTTACCCACTAGCCCGACCAAAGCGCTGGGTAGAGAAACACTCCTGGAAGTGTTATTATTTTGGAGAACGGTTATGGTGTGTGGCATCGGACCGCATGAGCAGTGGCGACCGAGGCGCATACCTAAGTGCGCATGAGTAAGATTTGACTAACTTACGTGTGCTTACAGTTTAAAGATATACGTGATATTTTCGCCCACACCGCCGTATAGAAGAGAGCTCGATGGTTTCTTGAACGTGAATTTGGTAAAAGGGAGACAGACTTCTGCAGCATTCACCTCACTGTTACCACATACACCAGTTGTTTTTTAGGGTTCACAAGTACCAGGCCTCGGAGTAGGAATGTCCAAAGGAGGACCACGTTATCATATCAGTAGGTTGCCCTCCAAGCGCGTCGTGGTAGCCTAAAGCGTACTTACTAATTTACAGTGAGGGAACCATGATCTAAATCTAAGCCAAATTAACCTAACTCTCCTTTCCCACGTAAATACCAACGATGAGCCAGAGTCAAGCCAAACGAGTTGAGACTAAGGACTGTAGCGGACGCGACTTACGCGTGCCACGCACTGAGCACGTGATAGTTTGAACAATCATGTTCCCTAGATGATAGATGGTTGTGTTAACGCCAGCTGTCCTTACAGTGGACAGAAAGAGAGGTTCAGTCCTCTACTAATCTCATGCCTTCCTATTTGGTTAATCGCCGATTATAAAAAAGGCACTATCAGACCAGATCATAAAAATTTGATGATCCCCGTTATAAATCGATAATGCGCGTCCCAGGAAGTATTTGAGATGAATTAGATGCGATAGCTGGGACAAGAGATTTATTCGCCTGACACTTCGGATTCCAACTCGACCCCATCAGCAGAGACAGTATCAGATACGGGTACTTCGTACACAGGGGGTTAGAGTATAGGATGCCATCACCATGCTACCGCACGCCTACGACAATTAACAGCTCTTCCTTTAGCGACGACGACTGCACTCTGGTGCGATAATCGTTTGATGGCCGTATACGGGTTGTTATCCCCTGAAATTTCGTCACCCGTGTTGGAGGGTGGCGTGATGATTGCTCGGCTAGCTGGCTCATCGG
Organism: Schistocephalus solidus; assembly: GCA_017591395.1. Classification (NCBI taxonomy): domain Eukaryota; kingdom Metazoa; phylum Platyhelminthes; class Cestoda; order Diphyllobothriidea; family Diphyllobothriidae; genus Schistocephalus; species Schistocephalus solidus. The sequence continues at coordinate 69,669 of WEDG01009941.1, read as the reverse complement.
CACCGGCGTTGGAAAATGTGTTTACCTTAGTGCTCGCCGAGTGGCCGATTGCTCTGGCCAAACTGAGTCTCAACACCAAATATGGGTTGGGTTAGTCATTGCACTTGTTAATAGACTGCGGGCCTATAAACCATGCCTCAAGCAACTCGCGGCTCACGCGATTCCCACCCCTTGCGAGAACATCTTTGAACTTGAATTTGTGGCTGGTTCTCGTCGAACGAGCCGCGACTTTGGCCTCATTTCGCCGAACTGCTGCCGCGTGTTCGGTAATTCGCGTCCAAACTTCTTCTGGTTTCTCTGATGTAGTGGCTTTGACCGCAACTGCACCAGATCCGATTAACAACTCGAGATGTTTCTTGTCGCGGCGTTGGGTCCTTTGGGCTCATTACCTGACGCCGAATGGTGGCCTCCGGTCTGGGAGCGACTCCAACTCCAAGTTGCGTGAGAAGGTGGCCTACGGAATCTGATACGTTTTTGACGTATGGAATCGCACGCCAATATTTAGGTTCGGTTCGATTTTGTCGTTCGTCCCGTTTGTGCATGCACCGGTTGACGAAGTTGCTCGGGTAACCATTTTCTCTGAACACCCGTCGAATATATTGTAATTCGGGAACCTTGTCTTCTGGTTCACTGCAGTGCGTCTCACCACGCCGATATAGCGTCCTTACGCAACTCCGTTGGTGGCTGATTGGGTGGTTGCAGTCGAAGTTCAGTACTTGCATCGTATTTTTCGCTTTCCTGAACACTTTGGTCTTTAGGCTAACAAAATCATTGCGACAGACGAGGATGTCGAGGAAGGCCAGCTGGTTGTTTTCTTCCTCCTTCATCGTAACTTGTATTTCCGGGAAGACGCTGTTGAGACGTTCTTTGAATGTGAGCACCTGATCCCGTTCGATGACGAAGGTGTCATCCACCTACCGAGCCCAGTATTTCGGTCTGTGGTGTTTAAGATCAGCGACTCCAACGGTTGTAGGATCGCCTCGGCTATCAGTCCGGAGATCGGCGAACCCATTGATGTTCCGTTCACCTGCTCGTAGCTTGTTTCCGTCCTGAGACAGAACTTCAGGAGCTGAAGCACTTGGGCGTGTCCGTAGCGATTCTCGGTTTCATCGTGTTTGCTTAGTAGGAGTACTTCAACGGTCTCGACAGCCAGGTACTGCAGAATAGAAGTAAAAAATACGTTACATCAAAAGGTACCATGACGTCGCTTGGCAGGAGGCTAACCCCTTTAAGTTTCTCCAAGAATTGTGTTGAGGAACTGACTGTGGTGTCAGGATCAGTGGTCAGAAATTTGAGGCGCTTAAACAGCAACTTTGCCAGTCCGTACGTTGGAGTGCCTTTAAGCGATACGATAGGTCGGACAGGAGCACCTTCCTTGGACAAGAGATTTATTCGCCTGGCGTTTCGGAGTCCAAACTCGAACCATTCATCAGAGATATTATCAGCTACGGGTAATTCGTACACAGGGAGTTGCAGTATTTATAGGATGCCATCGCTATGCTACTGCATGCCTACGGCAATTAACAGCGACCCCTTCAGCGATCACGACTGCGCTCTGGTGCATTAATTGTTTAATGGTCGGCATGCGGGTCTTCTCGGACATACAAGTTACGATGGAGGAGCAAGAAAACAACCGGCTGGCCTTCCTCGACGTCCTCGTCTGTCGCAATGATTTTGTTAGCCTAAAGACCAAAGTGTTCAGGAAAGCGACAACTACGAGGCAAGTACTACAAGTAAACAGCAACCACCAAATCAGCCACCAACGGAGTGTCGTAAGGACGCTATATCGGCGTGGTGAGACGCACTGCAGTGAACCGGAAAACAAGGTTCCCGAATTACAATATATTCGACGGGTGTTCAGAGAAAATGGTTACCCGAGCAACTTCGTCAACCGGTGCATGCACAAACGGGACGAACGACAAAACCGAACCGAACCTAAATATTGGCGTGCGATTCCATACGTCAAAAACGTATCAGATTCCGTAGGCCACCTTCTCACGCAACTTGGAGTTGGAGTCGCTCCCAGACCGGAGGCCACCATTCGGCGTCAGGTAATGAGCCCAAAGGACCCAACGCCGCGACAAGAAACATCTCGAGTTGTTAATCGGATCTGGTGCAGTTGCGGTCAAAGCCACTACATCAGAGAAACCAGAAGAAGTTTGGACGCGAATTACCGAACACGCGGCAGCAGTTCGGCGAAATGACGCCAATTCTCAAGTCGCGGCTCGTTCGACGAGACCCAGCCACAACTTCAAGTTCAAAGATGTTCTCGCAAGGGTCGGGAATCGTGTGAACCGCGAGTTGCTTGAAGCATGGTTTACAAGTGCAATGACCTACCCAACCCATATTCGGTGTTGAGACGCAGTTTGGCAAGAGCAATCGGCCACTCGGGCAGCACTCAGGTAAACACATTTTCCAACACCGGTGCCGGTGAGCCAGCTAGCCGAGCAATCATCACGCCACCCTCCAACACGGGTGACGAAATTTCAGGGGATAACGACCCGTATACGGCCATCAAACAATTAACGCACCAGAGTTCAGTCGTCGTCGCTGAAGGAAGAGCTGTTAATTGTCGTAGGCATGCGGTAGCATGGTGATGGCATCCTATACTCTAACCCCCTGTGTACGAAGTACCTGTATCTGATACTGTCTCTGCTGATGGGGTCGAGTTGGAACCCGAAACGTCAGGCGATCGCATCTAATTGCTTTTGATTCTGGTTATGCCAAAAAAATATGACGACCACGAACAGCCTTATTTTCCTCCTCACCCTGTTTTATTTTCAGTTTAACATTAACCGAAAACCGCACGTCATGTGCGACGGCCTAACCGCACCCATTTTCTCCGAAGTTCAACTGGCCGCGGTATCTTCAGCTGATATGCCTACTCCCACCGAGTGGTTGGTTACCTACGACATCCTACAGATCCCCATTGACTCCGCCTCCACCACTGCAGGATTCTCCATTGACAATCAATCACGCATCACATGGTGGAGACGCGAGAAAAATGCTCCCGAGACAGCGGCAGTGCCGGGGTAAGTTCATCTTTTCCTCTTTTGTCTTCTAATTAGGAGAAAATCCACCACTGCTAGGGCCACCGCCGCTATCATCATCCTCAATATCAAACATAACCCTGAGTGGATGCCCGACTTTTTCGTATTCATCCTAACACTGCTTACCAAGACACCCCTAACGTAACAGCATGTTCTAATGACTAGGGCTAACGTCGATGTTGACAGCGTGTTCACTTACCAGTTTAACGTTCTAAGTTTTTTTTATCATAAGCTTGTACGGTGGCTCCACGCTGGTTGCTGAATTTTGTCTTATGCTCCCTGCGCATTCAGCTTCAAGCCCCTGTACGGTGAGTGGTTGGCCCACCTTAACTGCCCGGCGACTGATCTGCATCTCACAGCAACTTCTGCCGGTTCCGCGGATGCCGTGCTGACGCTGCTTTTACTGCGGGATCTGCGACTCCTCATATGGCAGCAAAATCGGGCTTTTGGTAGGCCCCTCTTGCAAGTCTGCTGTGCTTCTTTCAATTCAAGCTAACAGTTGGCCTTTCCTATATCAATTAGACAGCTCCGAAGCTCTGAAATGTGTGTTTTTGGGAAGTAAAGACTACCCGGGTACGGCTTTATCTGAAGATATTTCAGGCATGACAGGATGCTGCGGCTTTCAAGAACACTTCTTCTCAGCTGCATGCCAAAAATACAGTCAGAAAGAATGTCTACTTAAGTAGTTTGCATTTAGCAATGATTTTCCATGCCCTTTGAAATTCTAACTTATTTTTTATGGAATGTGCGCAAAATATTATGCTTTTTATACTCATTTGGTCGCCATTTTATGCTCCAAGGAAGGGTGCCATAGGGTTAAGGCAGAATTTGGAACTGATATCTTTTAAACCTGTGAGATGTCTACTTATGCACCATTGTGTCTATGTCCGTTTATAAGTTTTGCTTATGGTGGATAATATTGCTCAGCCATAGAAAACTTTAACTGAGCACTGTTTGCCATCTTAATAGCGCGCATGCAACTGCAGGCCGAGGTCAAGATTATGCAGAGATTGATAGATTAAAATTTATAAGAATATTGAAAATAATTGCTAAAATGCTTACTTCTTAAGTAGTAATTTTTACAAAGTCCTGCCTATGTAGACGGCTGGTAAGAAACGAATTCAAAGGCCGGCGCCTCGACGTGACCGGCATATCTAGTGATTATGCTGCACGATTATCAATAATTACAATTTAACCTAAGTAATTTTTTCTAATCAAACACACATTTCAGAATTTCGGCTAGCTGCTGTACCTTGTGCTCTGTTCTCTCTAGATGTTGTGGATAAAACTCCACTCGGAGGCTGAAAGGTTTGTTGAGACAAATAGGAGACCACGATTGTGCTTGGTTTTAACTGTTCCGATTATATCCCATGCTGTGCCTCATTTAATGGCACAGACCGTATACCCAAGAACCACCCCCAGCTTGAATCGGTGATGCATAATGTCCCAAACTCACCTCGGCTGTCTTTTCTGAGTGATCGGAGATATCACATGCATGTTTCAGCAATCACGGCAGTAGGCAAAGATACCTGGCCAGCATGTTTGTGCAGCGGTCGGAATATCGCGACGGCTCCATGACAGTTTTTTGAAAGCCAACAAATAATAATTTCAGCTTCATCGATCCGGGCGATTATGGCGACATCCTTGGTCTGTGCGTTGGGAAGAAATTCAAGTTCGAGGTATTTTAATCCATCCACTCTTCTAACCACTGGGGGTTGTGATCGGCGATGCACCTAGAAAATACTCTTATTTGTGCGATGTTTGCAGATTTGGCTGACCATCCCCATCCACACACACTGTGTTCAGAAGCATAGTAGAGTGGTTTCTTCTGTGTAGTCCTGGGTCAGCCAACCAGAGCCTAGTTCCAAATTTTATGCTGGTTGCATTGTGTTCGCTTCGTGTTCGAATTGCCTTCACCGATTGGATTGCGGAACACCCGTCCTGTTATGTCTTGAGTCACAAATTAGAGCCCCACAAAGGCAGTCACATAGTATACAACAAATATATGCATTAGACTATCGACAAAGGCAGTGGAGACTGGATTGAAAATTCCTCGCTTTTTAGTAGTCATCAGCCAGCCATACTCAACCCCAGATTTGGAACATCATGGGGAAATTAAGTTTTGTTTGTAGTGGTTAGTGTTTCGTGTTTGGGGCGTAGGCGTCAGGTGAAATTTTTGGAATACCAGTTTATTATACTCGAAATCTAGTAATACAAGGCGGGATTGAATCGCTAGCCTCTGTCCGTTCAGCTGTTTTATCCGCTGGCCGCAAGCTTCTGCTCATTTCCTGATCACAAACTGAGCAGTCGATAACCGTGTCTTCGGTTTGGCCAATCAGTGATCAGCGTCCTCCGACTCAAATACCTGCTTATATTCGTGGCCCTTGCATTTTAGTGGAAAAAGTTATTGTCATCTTTCGTTTTCTGTTTACTGGCCGTTATTAGGGGGTCATCTCAGGTCCGCTTATTCGCGACCAACCCTTCTGGGTTACGAGGCCTATTGTGCAAATCCAACAAACCAATCACTTTATTTATAACAGGCCCATTTTGCGAGTCAAAAATAAAATGTTGTTTGAGACCGCTTGATAGTTTATTTGTATCCATGTGCGGTTAGTCGCGTCTGACGAGCGAGGAACCGACGTTAGTTTTAATTCTGGTATTTACATTCCGCTTTCTAGTCTTCTAAATGAAACCATTATTTCCCAAACTACGGATAAAGTGCCTTGTTTACACCATCTCAGACCTCTACTTACCGGCAGGAGCGTCTATCAACTTTGTCATACCTCAAAAATTTCTTCAGAATAATCTGTGTTCTTCCGTTTACGAGGATGCCTACCGCTGCCTCTGGATGGGCAGCAATTACTTAGGCGTAAATTGTTGGGGAAGAACCTGTGTAGCCTCTACCTCGCTCTCTCTTCTCGCACCCATCAAGGAGGGTGGACCTAGGTCTGGGCGCCGTGTCTAACCTTACAGTATATCCTGTCTACGCGTGCGACAACACAGCTGGTTCCTTCCAACTACCCGAACAACTTCACCTGGTTTCGCCTGCCATATGAAGCGGCTACCAGGATATAACCACTGCACTCAGCTTAATTTCGTGGAGCCCCAGTAGAGAGGCGGGTGTCAGACGAAGGCAAGGGTAGAATGAATGCCTCGCATAACCAAATAATATAAGACAAATTTATGCTATTATTTTTAACCGGCGCGCTTGTCGGTGGCCACATTATAATAACGATTACATGGAAGAATTATTCTTAGGACTCACATAGGATATGGCCGAATTGGAGATTATGCATAGCAGCATTTGGAAGGCCTAGTCGAGTCCTGTTCTTGTTTTTTTTTAACCATGGTCCTCATTTAGGAGGCACTTGTTACATACTACCTAGCGGCAAACGTAGCACTTGTAGCTGATAAGGGCATCAGTCTGATTGGGCGAGTCTCACAACGGTGTTTCTTGGTGTCTCTCAGCTGTAAGCGAAAATGCGAGTCCCAGAAAGCACTCGATAAGAAGTAGATGCGATCACCGGAAAAAGAGCTTTAGTAGCTTGACGTTTCGATTTCCTGCTCGAAACCATCATCACAGAAAGCAACTGATACGAGTAACTCATGCACAAGGAGTTCGAGTATTTATGGGGCGGCCGGCATTCGAGCAATTAATCGCACAAAGTGCAGCCACCTTCCATGAAGGGAGGAACCGTCAATTCTGATGGATATGCGGTAGCATGGCGACCACATCCTATAAATACTGCAACCCCTTTTGCATGAATTTAGCTGTATCTACTGCCGTCTCTGATTATGAGCTCTAGCACTAATCCGAAACGTCCGGTGAATAAAGCCCTTGCTCCAGCGATCGCATCTACTGCTTTCCGATGTTTCTCCACGCCTGATCACCGATAGTCCTGAAAACATGGTGTACCGCATCGAAATCGTTTTCAGCGAAACGGTGGTGGCGTTGAAATTAAGGCAATAACACACCTCCTGGTACGAGCAGTGACGGTTCAGGAGGCATAATGAATTCAGCGGATACACTGGGCACTCTGTCTCCACTTTGGAACTCCGCTGATCTCAGTAAATCAGACTTTACCTCATGATGGGGTTAATCCTATCTTTTTGACCATGGTTCGGATACCAGTCTTGTATTTATACTTTGATCCTTTAAGACTGTGCTTTGTTGTAGCTTTTTTAGTCACTGGCGAACATTGTTGCTTACTCTACACAACTTAGGTCTACAATACACATGGGTACGTTCACAGTTAACTCATTCGCTGCACAATTGGTCAGGTCAAGTGCTAGAGCCCTGTTCGTTCTACGCTTCAGCCTTGCTAACGTTGTTATGGCTGATTGCTCCTAGCAGATGCCACAGTCAGTCAGTCAACCTCGACCTCCTTTCTATCGACGTTTCCCTTAAATTTTTCCATCCAAAAAACTTACATTTTTTGCAGGTTCTCACGCTTCGGAACAACCCTGGCTACGAGCGTCATGTGTGCCGTGCGTACCAGACCTCATTTTTTCCCCAGTCCCCGGAAAACTCCCGAAAGCTCGATTTTTGAACTTCGAATTGCTCAACAGATCCGATTCCGATCGATTGCAGCACGGACGCGTGGTCTGCCTGAAACAACCTCGCAATGTTCTCATAGTGAGCGCAGGAACTACAGTCTGGACTTTTAACTGGATCCGCTGGCTACCCTGTGAGTCTTCACGAATAAGTCCTTTTTATTAAAGGAAAAAATCAGGCACTGCCCAACCCCTTTTCAATTTTTCCAGCCGTTTCTTCTCTAACCGAGCTAGACGAGTTGTGGCCCCTAGGCAAGCTGGAACTCCACGCCTGTGCCGATTGGCAGCAACAATATGCGGAGTCTTCACCCGAAACCTCAGTAGCCACGCCCCTGATTTCTCAGGTGGCCCAAGTATCTGGCCTGGAGGATCCATACCGACGATACTTTGTTGCCAGTCTTGTGGCGGATCCAGTAAATGACAAGAAACCCCCACCTGGTGGGCTTGCTCTTCTTGAGCTCTCAGCAAAGAAGAAGCATCAACCGAAAACGCGTCTCATCAGGTTGGACTTTAACTGTTCTCCCAGCGCCCTCGCCGTTCACCCCAGCCGCGCCCTCATAGCCATGGCTTTCGGCGCGCAGTGTAAGTCACGCGATGTATAATATGTAATTATTACTTAAATACAAAACAGTAGGTTTTAAATTACTGAACAAAGTTTACATTTTACAGGCAAGGTGTTCCGTGTGTCGGCGGAGAACGGTTTTCTGGAACTATGCACTTTCGCACCCATCCAGCTTCTTCCCTTCTGTGACCGTCTTCACCTACAGCAAGTTATGAAAAAGAAGATGCGGAAAAACAAGTCAAAAAGCGAGACACCACTGGCGCCTGCTTGTGGACAACTAGAGTCTCTCTCCTTCTACCCGACGACACCAGAGGAGGGAGATGAAGCCATCCGACTAGCAGGTATTTTCATCACTCAGGTAGGCCGTGATGATGGCCGGAGAGATCTTGTGGTCTACGAGTCAACCCCAAGCACGACCAAGGCTGCGGTCCGACAACGCCTTGCATCTACCAGCGAGAGGATGTCTGTAACTGTATGCACCATTCTCGTGTTTCTCTTAAGGCAGCGTGTGTCATGTTCTTACCTTTATATTCTTAGCCTTACCGTCTTCTTTTGTCGACTACTCTTCCAATTCAGGCTTGAAATCGGATCTATTTAGCTTTACACCTCTATTCAGTTTAGTCGGAGGACAAAATGTGCTAGCATACAGACATTCTGCACCAACACCATTTTATCAAAGCCTTAAATCCTTCCTTGCTTACTTAAATTTCATTATCAAACCCCAAACTAGTTCGATATTCGGGTTAGTTAGGGTAGAGGTAAGGCCTCAAGAACCATGGGTTTATTTTCTTTGTTCTTCGGAGCTTCAAAAACTTCCACTATCGGAGGTGATGTTGGCTCCCTGCTTCAAAGTAGCTAAAGGCGTCATTGGCTGAACTGGCACGCCACTGACTCTGAGATCTTCCCTTCAGGTTTTGCCAAGGAAAATATTTTTCTTGACTGCGAATGGTCTCCTCACTCCATCTGACTTTGCGTATAATTTGGACCCTGCATCGAATGAGGGGTGGCGGGCGTCATTCTCGACAACTCACCAGCGTTCGCTCGGACTGTAACGCCAATACCGCGCTGCAGCACTCATCTGCGTCCTTCCGCAGTCCCGCCAACGGATATAAGCCTACAGTTTCTCATAGTCATTAGATAAGACCCCAGAAGAAATGCATTAAATGACATCAGTCTGCTAGTAATTCCGTGCTTTCGGGCTCCGTGGCTGATCTGTTAGTCCAGTATTTTGGTTTTCGGGAAGGTAGACATAGTTACAGCGCGCAAAACGCCTATTTCCTCCTTTCGCTGTCCGGACCTGCTCGCTTATTCGTTTTTGCAGTCGTATGTTTACCTGTACAACATAGTCAGTTACGCAAGAGGTGCATTAAACCAGAAAGATGACATGCAATGTGTTTCTTTTGCGTGGCAGACGATCCTTGGGTCTCACAATATCACTACCTACTGTTACTTGCTATCTATGGACGATTTCGTTTATCAGAGGGTCTTTGAAAAGAAACGAATGCTCCGAATACGCTACCACTGTATGGCGTACTCAGCTAGATTTTTCATATATATTGGACTATTTTATCCTCTGAGTAAATAAATTCGAATTCTTGTTCAAACTTTCAATGTTTGTTTTCGGGTTTGAATCACGCCTGACTGAGGTGATAAATCCTCCAACTGGTTCAATAGTCAATTTGTGCAATTAACTTCTGGCAACAAATTAGCTGCGCGAATTTTTCTAATTCCTGCTCCACTCCACTCCCTTCGCGTTATCTTTTCTGAGCAAAAGCCAGTTCTCACTCTTACTGGTTTATGATTGGCCAGATTTCAACCAATAGGTGCTCTCGCTTTTCCTCCCTCCTTCTCTCTAATGTGGCTAGGCATAGTAATAGAATTTCTGGACGTTTGTATTCCAGCCTAATTGTTACAGTATCACCTCTGTGTGTTGTCCTTGCTAGGTCTCGGAACGAAGGGAGGCGGCACTAAATCTCACGACTGAGAAGGGTATCCTCCAACTGGCCGAGCCGATACCGGATGGTGAAGCAGCGGAGGGTGAGAAAGAGGCCTTAGTCACGACGATTCCGCGGCGCTACAAGCGGGAGGCTGTGGAAGAGATGGAATCGTTGCTGCGCCAGGTCAGCCAGTACCCCGTGTACGCGGCGCCTCCACCCGAACAGCTACTCGCCCAACTCTTTAAGAAACCTAATCTCTGAGAGCTGCATCCTCGCGTGCCCACTTAACCTCCTGCCACCTCCGCCTCTTGTGTACAGCTATTAAACGGAACCGTGACTGCTTGTTTATCTTTTTTTTGCATTGATTTAAAAGGACTCATCAATTTCACGTTGATATAGGCTGCAGATAAGCGCCATGACACTTTGGACGTCGTTTTCGATGATGTCCACCGTGTGCTCCAGAGCAAGTTGGGCGCAGGGAAGGGGACTTCAGTGTGAATTGGTTTATGGTGATAGTAGACTTGTGATGCATATACTGCACTCTCTACTTTTACACTATGGGCCCATTGTCATGACAGTCGAAAAGATTGGACGCGGGAGAGGGCGCAAGCGCCTGGACTGGTGTGAATATACACCTGAGCCTGCCAACACGCCTGGTTTATGCAAAACCGACCAGGATTTAGCACAGCACAAACGAGTGGGGAAGGTGTCTCGTATCCCACTGAACGGGAGTGTTGTAGAGACCATATGCTTTTTGACAGTGACTGAAATGACATCAGTTGATGAACACATGGATCGCCAATAGAACCCACTTGCTCCGTTCTGCCTCGGGGCTCACTATCGAGCCCCGTCAACAAACACACAACGGTTGGTAGGGGTAAAGGCAGGTCAACACAGCAAGGAAGACTGGAATGGCCATTTCTGGCTCGTTGACCGTCATCAGCCAGTCATACCCAACCCAGATGGTGCACCACTCGGCATCGTTAATCAGCCTTTACTACTAATCGCTGCGCGGCTGCTGGTGAAGCTCAAGCGTGACCCAAAGGCAGAATGGAACGAAGACTAATTTAAATGCCCCGTGTATATCTTCAACCTCCAGTTCCCAAAGGATGCTGACTTACGGTCACCTCACCTTTCCCAAGTGCAACAGGACAGCTCAGTCACACTCCAAGAGCTAGCTGTGGACTGTCAACCGTTAATTAACCTCAAACAAGAATCCGCTATGATCCAAGGCCATCCCACTTCTTGCTCAGTCCACACGGTCGCAGCAACCAAGCTACATCCCGTAATGTGGCCAAAGCAAGCACCCAAGGCGAAATCATCGCCTTGCCGGCACTGTGGCGCATGGCATTTCCATCGGGATTGCACATTCCGCCAACATCGTTGCCAAAGTTATAATCGGGTGGGGCACCGTGATGGGTTCTGCAACTACCGAAAGCAGGTCTGCCCCCGCCACTTCCGACTCCAGGCACCGTTTCCGTCCAAAACGTAAGCCTAAAACCCAGTCCCTTGACAATTCCCTGAGCCCGTTGGCCACTTTTCAGCTCAATGCGGCTGATCACAAAACGTTTGTTGATATTTTGATCAATAGTCACACAATTTGCCTACAGCTGGACACTGCTTCAGACATACCTATAATCTCTGAGACACTTTGGCAATCACTTGCTAGCCCCACGATGCAACCGAATTCCCAGTCAGCCACAAGCGCGTGCTGTAGTCTCATCCGGCTAATGGGCAGCTTCAAGACCGTGTCCTTCCGCGGTACAACCATCAATGCGATCTGCTACGTCACCAAGTCCAATCTTAACCTTCTTTATCTCGATTGGATTGAACAACGCGGTGTGATCGATATGCTGCTCAGCGTTGTTTGCAGTCAGGTGCAGATGCTTGCTGTGCCTTCAGACCCCCCAATGAACATTCTCCAACGGTTCGCTCCATTGTTTCAAGACGGCCTGGCTCGTTGCACACACACTCAAGCTGTGCTGCATCCGCGTCCTGGAAGTCAAACAGTCTTCCGTCCAAAGAGACATGTTCCCTATGCAGCCTTGCCTCTTGTCGGTGCTGAGCTGAAGCGTCTGAAGGAATTGGGAGTTCTGACACCTGTGTCCTACTCTGTCTGGGCTGCTCCAATTGTTGTGGTTAAAATGCCAAATTGTCTGATCCGTATTTGTGCTGAATTTTTCACTCTGACACCGAACTGCTACCCGCTGCCGGTTCCTGCTGAATAGTGGCACTTTGCTTTGCCGATGCGTACTTGCAGATCGAAGTCGCTCCAGTATCGCGAATTGTTGACGATAAACACTCATCGCGGTCTGTTCCAATACACCAGACTACCCTTTGGTGTCAAGACCGCCCCGGCCCTGTTTTAGCAAACGATGAACGCAATGCTCTCTGGCATTCCGAGTACGGCTGGGTACCTGGACGACATTATCATTATGGGTCGCTCCCCTGGTGAACTCCTAGACCGAGCATGTGCAGTACTCGAACGCGTGCAGGAATATCGCCTCCATCTGAGGGCCGACAAGTGTTAATTCTTCCTCAAGTCAATCAAGTATCTTTGATTCACTTTTGACGCCACTGGTTGCCATCCAGATCCCGACAGTATTCGTGCCATCCAACGAATGCCTGCACCCAAGGAGTTATCACAACTTCGTTCGTTTATTGACTATCAGCTACTATAGCGCCTTCCTACCATCGCTGCATGACTAACGAGCCCCGCTCAATGAGTCTGTTGCAGAAGGATGCTATCTGTGAAAAAGGCCTTTGTCGATGCTGAGTTCAGATCTGCTGCTCACGTACTATGGCCCGACTCTGCCGATCATCGTTGCTGCAGACATATCAAATCACAGATTTGGTGTTGTCATCTTGCAGACTTTTCCCGACGCGTCTGAAAAGGCAATCATGCACGCATCCTGCACGTTAACTCCTGCGGAGAAGAACTGGCTAAATCGAGAAAGAGGCATTAGCCATCATCTTTGCCGTCAAGAATTTCGACAAGCTGCTGTATAGTCGTCATTTCACTTTGTTGACGGACCATAAACTGTTGCTCTCAATCTTCGATTCGAAGAAGGGTATTCCGGTCTATTCAGCCAGGCGACTTCAACGCTAGGCAATTATTCTTCTCGGTTATGATTTTGATATTTGCTACTGCCGCACAACTGAGTTTGGTCAGGCTGATGACCTTCCGCGCCTCATATGCAATCATCATGAGGCTAAGGAGGACATCGTGATTGCTGCCAATTAGATTAAGGACTATGTGCGCCATCAGCTTTCAGACGCCATACGAGGCATACCTTTAATTGCCACTGAAATCCGGTGCGCTACTGATCAGGATCACATTCCCCGTCAAACTATCACCTTTGTGTAGACCAGATGGCCAACCGCTGCTCTCACTGGCGATCTTCACCAGCTTTTCCTGCGTCGAGCATCGTGTTTGCCGATCGTGTGGTGATTCTTTCTTCACTTCGTCCTGTTGTGCTACACCAATATCATGCTGCTCATCCTAGTACCAGTCGAATTCAGTCCATCACTCGCAGTTTTGTCTATTGGCCAGGTATTGACAGCGACATCAACGACCTCGTTCGACGCTGTCCAAGTTCTCAGCAAGCTGTCAAGATGCCGTCTCGTCAACCTCCAGTGCCATGGCAAACAAAGGATAGGCCTTGAACACGTGTGCATATCGATTTCGCTGGCCCACTTGATGGCATATCATACCTAATCTTGGTCGACACCTAGTCAAAGTGGCCTGAGATTGCACCACTGAATCCGGTAACGACATCTGCCACTATTGCTGTCCTACGACACATTTCCAGCCAACACGGCCTACCGGCTGTTCTGGTTTCAGATAATGGCTCCCAGTTTACCTCATCGGCGTTTGAGGATTTCGGCCGCTAGCACAACATCCAGCAGCTTCGCTGTCCGCCCTACCACCCTCAGCCTAACGGTCAGGTGGAGCGTTTTGTCGACACGTTCAAGTGAACCATCTTGAAAGCTAGTGATGAGGGGACCACGGACGAGATCATCCAGGCATTCTTGTTTTCTTACCGGACTACTCCGAACCCGGCGTCCCCGTGGTGTTTCTCCTGCCGAGGCCATACTGGGACGGAAACTTCGCACAATGTTCCATGCGCTGTTCCCTACCTATGTGCCGTCCGCGCAGCCAACTTCGTCTGCAGGAAGCTTCCCATCGGAACGTCTGTCTTCGTTCGCGATCATCGAGCTGGTTTTTCAAATTGGATTGAGGCGGCCGAAGCAACGCACAGAGGCAGCATGTTCTTAGACGTCTGCGTGGATGACGACATCTGGGTTCGTCACCACAACCGGATTGGACGGTGGCGTTGCAGTAAAGCAATCGAGCTCCAGTCATTGTCATCACTCCCCCTCGACATCCCACTAGATACTTTCGCCATTCCGACCGATCACCCGGTCTCCAAACCCCTTCAGATCTACCACCTTCAGTATCAGTTGTTGGCTCCGCGCCTTCAGAGCGCAAACTGTTCACAAGACACCGGACCAACCGGGTGTGCCGAACAACGCAGCCGATACAGGTCAACCCGTTTCAGAAGTGGTACTGACCTACTTGAAGGAGAGGAGAAGAAAACAGCACACTAAACGGCTTGTTCTCTAGGTAGTGCCCTTGTCTCCTGCCCAGCGAGGTAGTTGTTCAAATCTGACATGCATTCAGTACACTTGCCGCGGTTCCAAACTTCAGATCGCCGTTTCCGACGAGGTGACCCACAGCGTGGCGGGTGCATGTGCGGTAGGGTTCTGAACATTCAGGATAAATTAAGCCTCAAAGAGCAGTCTGATATAGTATATTATATCCCATGCTTAAACTGACCTTGTAACTACCCTGGTCAGAATGAACGTATACGCCCATCGTGCACACTCGAGCATAAGTTGGGAAAGCATTCAATCAGTGTGTGGATCTGGTGCATGCATACAGATTCCCGCACCATCATCTCTAGGCCTGTGGCTCTGGTCGTTGACTGGTTACTACCTCCATTTATAAAAATAGATGAATGGCCTTTTCTTATAATATATATGGCTGTAACCCTGTCAACCAGTTAAAGCGGAGGGACAGGATCAATCCGATCCAATACTTGGAGTAACTTGATATGACAAGTACTAATTCCTAATTCGGCTACAAAGAGCACGCGAAATTTAAACTGCAGATACTTCTCGAGCGACCCGAATAGTTTGCACTGGTTAGGATGCCTCGTATGGTCACTTAAACGGGACACGGGGAATGAATCATCCATAATCCATGCGGCTGTGCGCCAACTTCCAAGGAGAAATATGTTTAGGGCTTAGGTTATAATTATGGTTAAGAAGATGAGGCGATCACAGGAACATGGTGTTTGTTGGCCTGACGTTTCGGATTCTCTCTCAAACCAATCATCAGAGTCAGTTGCAGAAAAGGGAACTTGGGGCACAAGTTGTGCAGTAGTTATAGGGTGCGGTTACCAGGCAACCACAAGCCTGCTATCGCTGGCAGTCCTCATGCTCATCGCTGGAGGTAGTAGCTGATGCGATGGTTGCCTATTGGTCGAAACCCGAGTCGTTATTGACCGCGTTTTAATCACCATTGTCGATTCTCGGCTTGAAAATTAGTCGGAATTTGGGCTCGCTGTCACCGGGACTACTGGTCACCCGCATCCTGCTCGCTTGGCTAGCAATTTCGCCCATACAAAATCGCAACACAGAGTATGGAACCGCGAGCTAATTGCGCTTATTAATCGACTGTGGGCCAGAGAATCATGACTCAAGCAGTTCATGGATCACGTGGTTGTCAGCCCTTGCAAGAATTTTGGCCTCGTCAAACTTAAAGGTGTGGCCGGGTCCTGTCGCATGAATTTCGACTTGAGAGTTAGTTTCTTTCCTTTTCACTGCAGTCACGTGCGGAGTAGTCTCCCAGTTTCTCCGCCGTAGTTGCTTTTTGCGCAACTGCAACAGATTCGTTAAACGACTCCAGACGTTTCTTGCCGTGGTAGCGGGCCTTTGACCTCTTATTTGGCGCCTGATAGTTGCGTTGTGTTGGTTTGCAACTCCAACTTCGCGTGGTGTGAGAAGGCGGCTAACAGCTTCCGAGATGTTCTTCACGTACGGTAGCGCTTGCCCAAATTTGGGGCTGGTGCGGTTCTGTCTCTAGCCTTGGTTGCCTATGCAACTGTCGAAAAAGTTGCATAGGTGGCCGTTTGATCTGTACACCCGTCGAAGGTACTACTATTCGGCAGCGTTGTCTTCTGTTTCGCTGCAGCGGGTCGCAATACACTGATATAGTGCCCATACGTAACTGCGTTTGTGACTGATTGGGCGGTTGCTGCTTAAGCTCGATACTTGCGTTGCAATTTTCGCTTTCCTGAATACTTAAGTTGTAAGGCCACCACAATCTTTGCGACAGACGAGAACATCGAGGAAGGTTAGCTTGTCCTTTTCTTCTTCCTCCATCGTAAATTGGATGTCCGGGTAGACGCCTTTGAGGTGTTCTTTGAATGCCAGCATATGCTCCCATTCGACGATGACGGAGGTGTCGTCCACATACCGAGCCCAGAATTTCGGTCGGTGGTGTTGGAAGACCATCAGCGTGCCTTTCACTTGCTCATAGATTCTTCCATCCAACGTGAAGTAAGTTTTGTGGCAGAGCTTCAGGAGTTAGAAGATTTGTGCGTGTCCGAGGCGATTCTCCGTTTCTTGCCGTGGTAGCGGGTTTTCGTCCCCGTTATTTGGCGCCTGATAGCTAGTTCACTGGCCCGCAGTCGCGTAATAAGCGCAATGACCTCGCGGTCCCATATTCTGTGTTGCGATTTTGTCTGGGCAAAATTGTTAGCCACGTGGAGAGCATGCGAGTGACCAGTAGTCCCAGTGACAGCGAGCCAAATCGCCGAGTAATTGTCAAGCCAAGGATCGACAACGGGGATTAAATCACGGCCAGTAAAGATTTGAGTACGGATTAAAAAGCAATCATCGCATCAGCTATGACCTCCAGCGATGAACACAAGGACTTCCAATGATAGTAGACCTGTGGTTGTCTGTCAACCACGCCCTATAAATCCTGCACAACTTGTGCCCCAAGTATCGTTTTCTGCAACTGTCTCTGATGCTGGGTTCGAGAGAGAATCCGAACCGTCAGGCTATTTAAGTAGCCATTTTTCCAGAGTAAACTTTTTGCAGGTGGTCAGAAAGAATCTCGTTCAAAAGTTGACGTCTTACTGTGACTGAAATAAGCTGGGATTAAGCTGCAAAATAATCAGTATAAAAACCCTGCTTACGATGACTGGCACATTTTTGGATTAGGCTGCACGACAACTCTACTTAAATAATATGTTAAAATCGAAAAAAAGAACATTTTAGAATTTCGGTTGACATTTCATGAGATAACTGCGGTCTATGTGGCATCGAGCTCCGCCTATGACGCTCTATCAGATGATGGTAAGGCAATTTATTCGCTTCGCTTTCATTTGAAAAGGCGTAATTTAATTTATATATTTCCAGCTTTCCGATCCAGGGAATCAAACCCTTCAAATTTAAAGCTCATGCTGTCAGCAGTATTGCAGTAGTTCTATCACCGAGACAGATTGTCAGTGAGGTCTTCGGTGTTTCGGTTGCATTTATATAAAAGGCGAGGAATACTCTTCAGACATTTTTGCAGGCGTGGTGTGAACGTGGGGAGGGGGTGGGTGAGAGAAATTGGAATAAGCCGTGGGAATAAAAACCCCGGCGGTGCGCCAAATTCCAGGAAGGATAAATAGATTCCTATCATAGACATCACGATAACACCAACGCCAACTTGTATTATTGATTGGTACTTCAAATTTGGAACTTAGCCCTGACATAGGCGATTGAAACTTCGTTCCATACCAGAGTTTGAAAGCATTGTTCAGACGATCTTAAGTTTATCTTGACAAAAAAATGCATTCAAATGATGCGCACTAGGATGTTTAAAACTTCAGTCTTACTTAGTGCAAAATAGAGCTTCAGTGAAAAGTGGAAGATCTGCACTTTGGCGTGCTGCCGATAGAGGCTACTGCGGTTGGGTATGGCTGGCGGATGACGGCTAATAAGCCAGAAATGGCTATTCCAGTCTCCTTCGTCTTTATCGGTCATGGTATTTTACCTATATCATTAGCCGTCGCGTGGCTGCTGGCGGGCTTCGAGGGTGAACACCAAGGCACAACGGGAAGAGTGAGTCCCGTAAACGATCGGCGAGCTTTCGAAATTGAGCAGCCATTTTTTGTCCTCCATTCAAATGTGGAATTTCCTATATGTGGTTAGCCCATCTTGCTCATTAGGTTTTGACTATTTTAACTATAATAATGCACAGAAGAAGAAGAGGCGATCACTGGAACATGGTGTTGATTGGCGTGACGTTTCGGATTATCTCTCTAACCCACCATCAGAGACAGTTGCAGAAAAGCGTAATTGGGGCAAAAGTTGCGCAATATTTATAGGGCGTGGTTGCTAGACAACCACAGACCTACGATCACTGGCAGTCCTCGTGTTCATCGCTCCGGCTTGTAGTTGATGCGGTGATTGCTTTTCAGTCCGTACCCGAGTCGTTAATGACCATGATTTCATCACCATTGTCAATTCCTGGCGTGACAATTACTCGGCAATTTGGCTCGCTGTCACCGGGACTACTGGTCACACGCATCCTGCTCGTGTGGCTAGAAACTTTGCGCAGACAAAATGGCAACACAGAGTATGGAGCCGCGAGATAATTGCGCTTATTAATCGACTGCGGGCCAGAGAACCATGACTCAAGCAGTTCATGGCTCACGTGGTTGTCAGCCCTTGCAAGAATTTCAGCCCCATCAAACTTGAAGGTGTGGCCGGGTCCCTCGCACGCACCGCGATCTGGGAGTTAGTGTCTTTCCTCCTCACTGCTACCGCGTGCTTGGCCATTCACGTGTGGAGTAGGCTCGCAGTTTCTCCGACGTAGTTGCTTTGTCCGCAACGGCACCAGATTCGGTAAACGACTCCAGACGTTTCTTGCAGCTGTTTCTGATGCTGGGTTCGAGAGAGAATCCGAACCGTCAGTGCTCTTTCCTTCTTCTTCTGAGCTACTTCCTGGAACTCGCCTGTTCGGTTCTATCCGCAGTTATGGTTAAGTTTAGTGTTAGGTTTAAGTTTGAGGTTAAGGTCAGAGTTGTATTTAGGGTCATGATTAGGCTAAGTATTAAGGTTATTATCGTGTTGACTTTAGGGTTTAGTCTTACGGTAGGGCTAAGCTTAAGATTACAGATTAGTTTTATGTAAGGGTTAGTGTGTTAGCATTAATACGCGATTAAATTTATCCTTCCTGAACTTTACCGTAAGGCCACTTATTTTAAATTGGCGGGGCGGTTCCTATTCTCGTGTCCTGTTTTGGCGGCAATACAAGGCGTCCCTATCAATAATTATTTCGAAGTACCATAATATTTATTTTTCGTGTTTACACTGTAATACCGTGGGCACAAACTGAAGGAACATGCGATATTTCGTCAGCCTGCTGCCACTATCGAAGGTATTTTGAGGGAGACAGACTTCGGCAAGACAGGTGACGGTGTGTTAATAGATGTTCGTTTGGAACATAAACCAGTCTAAGATTCCTTAAAATACGGCAAGAATTCATCCGCTGGTTTAGTGCAAAAGAGTGGATATCAATAGGCGTAAAATAGTTTAATTTTTGAGACGATGTTAATTTAAATAAAAAAGACAGTAGGTCACGTACGGTGGGCGTCCATCCACGAAAGTCAGGGTTAGTGCTTGCATTAAGACACGGGCTTTGGAAATTGAGCCACCATTTTTTCTGCTCTCCATTCGCATGTGAATCCTCTTATATAATTTTAACCCTATTTGTTTATTCGAACAGCATAAATGAGGTCATCAGCGCACGACGCTGGCACCATTTTGAAGACGATTCTTCACGGTGAATGGAGGACCTTTTTGTGCTGAAATTTTTGGAATTTTATTTTCAAAATAAAGCGTTGCTCTCTCTCTCTCTCTCTCTCTCACACACACACACAGACTTACCCTTCCTGAAACTACGCAATGGCACCTATGTTAAGCAGGTGGTATGGTTCCTATTCTCCTGTCCTATTTAGGCGTCCATACAGGGCATTTGATCTGAACGGTAAGTCCTCACGGTGAAAGGCACTACAATATACCTCGACTACCACTTGTTGAATTCAATGCAGGCGTTTGTCGCCTGCAGCGAGAAGCTGTCCGAAAGATGGAACTAGAACGAAAAATTTGATGTCACAGTAGTTTCACGACGACGGTACCTGTCCGGCACTGCTCTCTGAATCATATTTGGAGCGACTTACGTGTGGCACAGCTTGGAATCCAGGCCATTTTATCTGTTTTGGGGAAAATTATGCGCATCCTCCACACAACCTCCCTTTGACGAAACTATGCCACAGGTAACTCGAACTACTTCCAGGGGATGTGGCCAACTGGGCTGCTAGCGGCTCCCACCGGAACCCAGTAACAGCTAAGGATGACCGATCCCCAGACCTCATAGAAACGCGAGTGAATAACATTGAAAGGCCAGTTGGTGACGAGCCTTTCAGAGGGCACTTTTAAATGACAGGTTACGACTGAAAGAAAAACAACCTGTCTCTCATTTGAGACAGCAGGCCAAATGCGCAGTCACAGGACTATGTCGATTTTGAGTACAAAAAAAGACGGTCAACGATACAGACGTGGAAATAGAACTCTTAAATAGTATATGTACTAGGAAAAAATGAGTTTAATTCAGCACATTGGACAAAGCACAGCGAGGTCACAAATAGGTGTGCGCGTGTGCGTTGATGTGAGAAACCCTCATATGCACACACACACACACGAGCACACGTTGTAGACATAGGTGACTGCGAACGAGCGAGCGATAGATGGAAGGTAGCCAGTGCGTGGGTGCGGGTGAGCGGACCTCTTTTTCGTCAGAGCGCAGATGGAGCCAGAATTAGAGAGATGCAAGCCGCGACCGAGGTAGAAAAGGGGATCGCGGGAAGACTGCCAGCCGCACGTACGGACAAGCACACGTCCGAGCAAGGACACAAATACACAGAAATGGTGACGAGACTTGGGGGCCGGGGGAGGGAAGGGGGCACAGATCACAGTTGCGAAAACACTGCAAGACAGCGGGGAGAGGCAGTGTGGGGTGGGGGCGTACATGCTTCATAACAAATGCACGCAGACAATAAGAGTAGAGTGGGGTTCCCAGGCCGGAACGGAATCACCGGGCCCCCTCTTAGATTATGGACCCGTGATGAGAAGCAGTGGCGACGGGTCAGGGAGAGATCTGGAATGCGAAAGAACATCACAGTTCAAGACAAAGGCTGCCTACGTGGAGGGTAGAGGCAATCGTGTCTGACAAAAGTAAAGTTGTGAAGATACTGCTGAAGTCTTGGTGACTATTACTGGTAGAATTCTGTCCGTTCTCATGGTAAGCTCCTGGTGGCTAAGATAGTGTCTGTATCCCAATGACCATAAACGCGGACTTTGCGCCCGTTGGCTGCTACCTCAGTGGGAGAAAGCGGTGGTAGGAAATACTGTAAGGTCCTTTTAAGAAGAAGTCATGAAAGCTTGACGACTAGTAACGTGGATTGGCAAATCTGTAAGCCATCAATTTTAAAGCTCGACAATGCGGATGCGCCGCTACTACAATAGCCTGGAAAATGAGGTGGGGGCCAGGTTGTGTGTAGAACGTGTAGACGGACGGTTTAACTGTGTCATTCACTGTGCCCGCGCCCACCTCCAGTAGTCTTGAGATCGCCTTGCCATCGGAGCCCGATGGGCGAGGGAGGAGAGAGAGTGTGCGGTAGATGCTGTGCAAATCCTTCCATCTACAAAGTAGTTCATGCACAAATTACTGGCACGTTGTAAACGTCATCACTTGCGACGATAGAGTTGCGAGTGAGGAAAGGTCAGACAAAATTGACCTTATTTCCTCTTCCTTCTCTGCCTTCCACCCTGAAACGGGTTTCAATCTAACCCGAGCAGCCTGAAACGGAGATTGGTGCTCAGTTTCAGTCGTTTTAAGGTTCAACAGAAAGCTGTAGGATACAACCGAGGTCATTGATACCGACCTACTACCTTGCGATTGCCAGAAGACTTAACTAAGAAACTGTGTCCCTTCCACGTTAGATGACGTGCGACGTCCCTGAGAAAGCCTGTTTTTGCGATAAAAAATGGTCCAATGATATGTGCAGACTTTACTGTAATGAGTTGGACGCGACACCGATAGAACATTAAGTCGTAGTTTCGAGGAACTTGATCTAACCTCCAGGCACTCATTCGTACTGGGAATGATATTAATGATTGAATTAGTAGCATGTCGGTAGACTCAATAATAATAGTGAATGCCTAAGGATATTTCAACCGTCGAACACGTCACCATCACGTCAAACGTGAGTCGTACGTGAAAAGACTTTCATCGAATCGACTTCATTCTCTTCACAAACTCATCGTGTTCCAACGGCTGGAGCAGGCCAAGACTACTGAAAATAAGTCTGAACATGAGGACCAGCTTTGTGTAAGTACCTCGGTCTACGGCTGGTTCCCTGCCCCTACAAGAACCAAATCACATAAACCGTTCCGCGGGTGGGGACACAATTCAGCGGCCCTCCACTTGGCTGCACTCGCTAGTTGAAGCGGTTGGCAGCGTGTAGCAGCAGCCCTCAAAGCAACTCCATTTAATCCCAGATGTGCGCTTGGGATCAGATTGGGTAGGGCCACCACTCATTCTGCGTATCCTGTATGGCCTAGTGGTGATTAACACCTTGCAGGTAATTGCTACTAGTTATTGAAGCAGTAGTATAACTGCTGCTAATAATAAAATGGTAGCAGCAGCACAAGGGGCGGTGTTTAGCAAATCAATAGGGACTTCACAAACCTGTTTCCACGCAGTCAACATGCGCACGTTTTTTCTTGTTTCTGCTTGTTGTCGAGCTTCACTGTACCCCTTTCATCCAAGCAGGCTTTGTGGATTCTTGATTTGGTCACTGAGGCCTCTATTCGCTTCATGACCAGGTCTAGAAGCATGTCTACGGCTTTGGAAACGTTGGTTCCGTCCAGAGCACTGGTCTCAATGTAGGGAACACTAAAAGTAGGAGAGGGGAAACCACACACAATCAGGTGAATGTGTGTGAAGGGCTCCTCCCACAACAGGTCAGCACAACCCAAGAGGCGATTAACAGCATTTTCATTGGCATGGGAACGAATAAAGGGCATCGAGAAACCTGAGTAAACGGTAGGAACTTGGGTATGGATTGCTTATATACCCCTTCCTATTGAGGCAAGAGATGGAACAGGAACTGCCCGTAACGCAGACGGCTTTGTTCTAAACTAAATTGGTTAGGGTTAAGATGACAGGTCAAGGTTAAGGGTGGGGTTGGTGCCAACATTAGAGTTACGTTTCATGTTTGGGTTAGGGTTGGTAGATGGGAGTGTTTACCCTTCCTGCAAAATTTAGCGCAAAATTACCTGTATTAGCGAGGGCGGAGGGGTGGGATAATATAAGTAATCCCGACTGAAAAGGTTACTTGAAAACCTACCGGATCCAAATCCTAGGTCTTTCGATTCCGGGCTGGGATTGGGGCCTCCTAACGAGGACAAATAGGCCGGAAACGGCTAATTCGTGACAAGGTCCACTTTAGCGTACTGCTATCACCCAACTAAAAGCCGTCACCGGAGGTGACAACAGTGACAGTCAGTCAGGCTCTTGCGTCATCTCACGCACGCACGCACGCTCAGCATTGCCCGTTGAGGTGACGGGTGCGCCTGGGTGCGAGGTACGTACGTGTGACTCCAACTGGTACACTTCTCGCTCACCATCCTCTGGCGAGTTTTTCTGTCAAGGTCACCGCCGCCGCCATCATACCTCCTCGAGCTGAAAAGCCAACAACAGCACGTTGTGTGTAGGGGGTGTGGGTGACACACATCCCGAGGGGAGGAGAGTTCCGTTGCCTGTGGGTACTCCTTTTGTAGGGTGTTGCATTCGCACGCACTGACGGCATTACCTTATAAAAACACATTCCTGGAGGAGGAATTGGAGGAGGAGGAGGAGGAGGAGGCGTAGGTGTGAGCCCACTGTCAGTCGCGTGGATAGCCCCCCGGTCCTCTCTCTTAGGCATAGTCAGTTGCTTTTTGAGCCGCCGTCAAACGACACAGCAAAGAGTGGTTTCAGTACTTTCATTCATCCGATTGAAAGTTAATTTCCATTTGCGAGACCCACTGCTACAGACACAAGGTGCGGCTAGGTGTCAGTGTCATTTACGCGGCGGGATGTTACCTATCTGCGCAGTGCCTTACACTTTCTAACAATTTGCTGAACGAAAGTCCTCGCTACAGTGGCACGATGAAGCCCAGTATCCGTTTGCCAGGAAGAAAAAAGTAACGGTGGGGATTTTTGATTTGGTTACCCGCTGAGAGGACAGAGCAACGGGAACCACCAATGTCCAGGAAAAGAAGGGATTCAATTAGAGTTAGGACACGGGACTAGGTACCTCTCCTGAAATGCATCCTAATATCAGCTGCATTACGAGGGGAAAGGCGTTTTCAAGCCCCTGTCGGGGAAGGTGGCGATTCCGAGCGCGTTCCTCTTCAGACGCTCTGGAGACGCCAAACTCGGTCTCAGTGAGGTTTAGAGCATAAAGCTCGACTATTTTATCAACAATGCAGTACAAAAATTAAAAGCAGATGGTGCACTTACGGCTGGTGCATTTCTGCTCTGAAATGAGATCACTAGTAGGAGGCGAATGCAGTTAAGATGATTTAGTACAAAGGATATATATATAGTAAAAGGATATATATATAGGTCCATGTTTATGCCCGAAGTGACGATATATATATATATATATATAGTATATATATAGTAAAAGGATATATATATATAGGTCCCTGTTTATGCCCGAAGTGACGAACGGATAGGGAGTGTCACCTTCGGCCATCTAGTGACAGACATTTGGCAAGGGTTTGTCGAACAGTAGGGCAGCAGGCTTGCTTCCTTGTATTTGGCAAAGCTGTGATTCTGACTTCAATGATGTCACGAGTTGCAGTCTCTGCGCTAGCAGGTCTGCAAAGCACAACCGCTTTCTCCTCCAGCGAAAAGACTGACTACCAACGATCCAGTAACTACGTTGACCCAGATTTCGAGTGGAACTCCTCTTCGACAACTCCAGGTTCTCAAGGGTCGAGAGCAAAAACGCTGAGCTCTAAAGACGGACGACTAATAAGGTGCCAAAATTACCTGAATCGTCTTCTTTGAGTGGCTTCAGGTACCCTAACGATGCTATCGCAGTGACTGCGGACTGTCTCATTCGAAACAAACGAAATATACTGCATTTGAATGATGGCTGTAGGGCTGCTGTGGTCAAACACTTAGTTTTCACTCATCCTACACACGTACAGCCCATCATTCACAACCGTATTGGAGAACTGACCGGACGGATGCAGGGTACACGCGAATCTTCGTTGGAATAGATATCTCGTGTCAGACCCATAGACCCCTTCTGAGGGACAGAGAAATCTAGGCAAGCACATCGAGTCGGGAGACAATGTCATTCTTACTCTGTCTATTCTGCAGCAGCCTCGGCTCCTGGTGGGTGAAACTGTCTACTTCTTCAAATTAACAGCCGTCAATCTCGAGAGGCGTCTGCTCATGGTCATGGATGCAGCTTGAAAAAATTTTGGTCTTTACACCGTTCATGGATAAACCGACTGACTTAGCGAACACATTCACCTGTGACGCATTAGACGGAAGATCACTAAAACGTGAAACTAGCAAGACGATATAATCAGCGTAGTCAAGATCAGTCAGCCTGTGTCCGGGTGCAATCTCAACACCGTCAAGTTTGTATAGGGCCTTCTTGAGAATCCAGCCAATAGTGTAGTTGAACAGCATGGGCGATAGCATACAACCTTGTCGAGCGCGGATCTCTGTGGCGATGCAACTGGTTGATAATTTCTTTCTACATTTAGGCGCTCTCTTCATGAGGTCTTTTTGCGTATTTAAACAATGTTGTCGGTTAGACTGATGTTTTTAATGTTCATTGCCCCAGAGTCCTCTTGGTTTACCATCACCTTCTTTTTTCCCACTCACATCTCAAATCCACGGAAAACATGCATGCTACTTAAGTAGTCAAAAGACGTACATATTAGATACTCACATAGATCCCATTTTGGGCGATTCAAATAGGAAAAGCTGGCAAGTGCTTTTCATCCATTTTGCTCTCTCTCTCGCTTTCCCTCCAGGTTGATCTTTGTTAAAAAAACTTGTGGCCAATGCGAAGCGTAAATATGCCGGTTTGCTAGGTGATCTGCAGGAAACACGTGTCTTATCGCTACTATACAAACACTGACAGCGAGCTCACGCAGAAAACAGCCTCGCACGTACCCAACAGCCACAGAGGGCGGAATGCTGCTGCCAAAAGCAAAGAGAACCTTAACTTACCGCTTCTATCTATTGTTAGACAGAAGCGGTCTTGGCCCAACTGCGGCCCAGCCATAAATCCCAGCCTGTCTCAACCGGACGGAGGAGGAGGGTATTGAGGGTGAATTGGAAGCAGTTATAAGAAACCAACAGCAGCAGCAGCAGCAGCGGCAGTCAGACTCACTTGAGGTCATCGGCTAGGTCCTGGGCAGCCGCGGCGGAGATGACACGCTCATCCACCTTGTCGGACTTGTTACCTACCAGGACTACGTCGGGACGGTCGCAGTAGGCGTGTTGGCAAAGCATATTCATCCATTCTCGGCAGCTGAGGAGACTCTTCTCGTTGGTGAGGTCAAACACCAGGAGGAAACCCATTGAGTCGCGGAGGAAGACTGTGCAGAGACTGCGAAATCTGAGGGGGGAGATGAAGCAGCACGCAGGATGAATAAAAGGACGGAGAGCTGGTTAGCAGAATGACAAACCTGCAGGCGGAATCACCCGCAGAACTGTAGCTTGATGAAGAGGTCAACCCTATGGGAGGAGATAGGGAAGTGGAAAGTGGGAGAAGAGTGCGAATTGACAGGTGGATCCGGGACCCAGCTTGAGAGAACCACCTGCATTTTGATCTGCTTCTCGCAAGAACAGTTAAGTGGTCTGGTGCGGGCTACTTAATCGACAGGAAGAGCTGACGCCAACAGGAAGGAATGGTATGGCGACAGACAGCGGTGCGACGAGAGTATGACCGCTTTGTCGCCGACGGAACATTTGCTTCGGGGTGATGAGTTCCAGACGAAGGTAACTCGCCTGACCGCCATGCAGCTCACTCACCCCTTCCCTCTCTCTTGCAGAGGACATCTCTGCAAGAGAGAGAACAAAGGACAGGTCAGCAAGTCATACGGAAGGTAGTGGTAATATAATTTTTATGGGTGGCGCTTAATGTAATGAAGAGCGCCAACATAATCCTAACTATATCCATTGTTGTCGGTAGGATTGGCATTCGTTTCCGGGTTCGTAGGGCCACACAGTAGTTTGTTATTCTGACAAGTGTGCAAATTGCGAGCTTCGGTGGCTTAACCTCGCGTCAACCAATATGCGCGATATCATTCCTAGGTGACCTGACCAACTTTTATTTGACGGGAGTAATAATTAAGCCCATTCTGTGCGATCTCTCAGTATCAACGTAAAACGGATGCGTTTTAAAACTACCGCGGCGTTCTCATAGTCGCCACTTGAAAAGTTGCCATTTGACCCGCTACTTCAGCCCTCCTACCGCCAACGGAATATGCTATGACCCTACTAACCTGGCAACAAATGGTAACCTTAACGAGCGCAATGGATAAATTTAGGGTTACGTTGACCTGTAGTACAGTCACGTATTAAACGCTGACCTATCCTTGGTTCCCTTAGTTGAGTCGCATATTACGTTCTTGCCAAATATATAATACAAGCTGGTAGAATCGCCCTGACGGAGCAAAAAAAGACAGGCCGTCTGATCCCAGTTAGTGGTAAATGGGCGCACTCATTGAGGTGGGATGTATCGCTTAAAATAACGCTACTCGTACGGAGGCTGCTGAATTTTTGATGACAATAAGTCACTTTAGCTGCTAGCGATCCATCCAGATGTTCCTTTCCGGTTAGACAGAGAGTTCCGTGCGGGAAGTGGGTGGGTGGGGGAAGCTTTTAACCATCTCCAGCCTTCAAGATAGTTTTGAACAAAAATTGGTCGGGTATCTCTCTGATAGACCGCAATAGCTGACAAAATTTGACCAGGCGGGCCCAAACACAGTTGCTTTTGAGAACCGCAAGATAGCTGCATTTTTAATT
This sequence comes from Schistocephalus solidus, assembly GCA_017591395.1. NCBI lineage: Eukaryota > Metazoa > Platyhelminthes > Cestoda > Diphyllobothriidea > Diphyllobothriidae > Schistocephalus > Schistocephalus solidus. The sequence goes on along the minus strand of WEDG01009941.1, from coordinate 41,328 downwards.
GCAGGTGGTCTAGAACAGGGCTCGGCATACGTTACTCGGACTGAGCTCCCATAACAAATGCCAAGCATAGAGGGGAGGGGTGGTGGTACGCGTAGGTGCAGGTTCAAGCCGCACCCCACTCCGTGGGGTCTGACTCAGTGGTGGTGTCTGCACGGTCAACGGAGTTTCCGGTTGCGCCAGCCACCTGCGCCCTCTCCTGCCTCCGGTATTCTTGACGCTGTCTTGACACCGCACCCAGGCGGCTGAGGGAAGAGAGAGTGCTGTAGCTGCAGCGCAAGTCTACTACTACTTAAAACTAATTCACGCGCTAGTCATCGTCCCTGCACCGCCCTACTGTGGAGCATACGGTAGACATCGTCGGACTCGACGGGTGAACAGTCGTGGTCTATGCATTAGAGCTTTTTCTATAGATGGCCGGTAAATAAGCTGGTCCCTAAAATGACACGTGAGGTAGATGCGCTGGAAAACCAGATGAGGGCAGGGCCGGCATTATTTGAGCTACGCACCCATAAAAATGCCACACACGGAGGAGGGTGTGGTGGCACGCCTCGGCACAGGCCCACGCCCACACCTTCGCCTGATTTCTCCCCTGATCTTTTTGGGTTTGTCATGACACCGGATCCAAGCGGTGAGAGAGATATATATATGAAGAGAGAGTACGGTAGATGCTACTCAATTCTACTCTCACTATAAACTAATTCACGTGTAAGTCACTGCCGCTGCACCCCACACAATGAACACTATCAGGAACGATGGTCCAATTGTCGAGTAAATACATTTTTTCAAATTCAGATATGGCATTAGTCGACAGCTGCACACTCAGAGATAGAAAAATTCCCGTAAAACCACGAAAAATGATTCATAGGTTCGTCAAGTTTGGTTCCAATGTGATGCTCGAGCGGTAGACTAGGAAGCACACCCTCCAACCCCCATAGGAGGTGTGCAAACAAAGCCAAGTGTGCATTAATTAAACGCGTCTTGCGTGTGAAGTGGGTGCAACGCGTACCAGTGAAACCGCTTTCACCTGAGGTACTGAATGAAAACGATGAGTGATCGGCGCGGTTCTTGGCGGTTAGAAGCACCAGTTCAGAAGTTTAGTCATAGAGTTGAACTTGGTCAAAATTACTTATATGCTCTCACCCGGACAGGACACGGGAAGAGGAAGGTACTCCCTCCTACAGGTAATACAGATGGTATTTATTCCCGTGTTCTAACCCTACCACACTAACCACAACCTTAAGTTTAACCTAAACCCTACCTTTAACCCATTAAACCTGACCCTAACCATAACCCTAAGTTGCCTGGACTTTAGCGCAGTCATATTACGGGTAGTAGGTGTTCCCGTGTCCTACCGGGGAGCAAACTCTACCTTGAACAAAGACAATTTAGAGGTCCGTTGTGCTGGATGAGCGAGGACGACAGGGGGAGGTGGAGGCGGTCTAGGTTGGCGACAGGTCAGCTTCTTCAGTCTCGCAGTAGACTAATCGAGCAACCGTCCGCGTGAATGAGCGTGGTGCCTATAGCGTTTCACCACCTATCCGTCAGACCTATGGTAGTTTTCGCCCTCTTGACGGAACCATAGGCAAGTGTTGTGGCATGTTGGCATCGAGATCCATGAGCCTTTGTACCCTCTCCTTAACTTATACTGAATCTGTTAATGATTTATTTGCGGTGGGGTCAAATCCTCCTTTCTACTAGTGCGTTGAACGTTATTAAATCGAATGAGCAACAAATCGCGTCAACATTACTGACGCGGTAGTGCATACAACTGTGTATCTTCATTCATGAAGACTCACCAATCGTTAACGGAACTCACTAGCCCCGCTCTGCCTTGGGGCCCATTCTCGAACGCCGTCAGCAGCCGCATAGTAGCTAGTTGTCGTAGAGGCAGATTAAAAATGCAGACACAGACAGTGGAGACTGGAATGGTCATTTCTGGATTGTTAGCCGTCATCAGCCAGCCATACCCAACCCCAGGTGGTGCACCACTCGAAGCTCGAACCCGCGAACTGCTGAAAAGAAGGCCAACGCTCCAACCACGGGCTCGCTGTCTTGCCGGGTCACGGGTTCGAGCCTCGGGTGGGGCACCACCCGAGGTTGATTATGACTGGCTGATGACGGCTTACAATCCAGAAATGACCATTCCAGTCTCCCTTGTCCTTTTCAGGATTGTTAATCTGACTCAACTGTATATCTTTCCGGTGGGGGGGGGCTGTATACCGGATCATTCGGTAGATAGCCTGGAACATCATGAGGACAAGATGCCATAACGGATACTAGGAGCAGGCTCACACCACGTCAGCTACTTGCGCTAAATACTCCATCCGATCTTGAGCCATGGCGCTGGACTCAGGTGAAAGATGAGGGAATGCGGTGGACTCAGCGCAAGTCTATTATCATTAAAAACTAATTCACGCGCAAGGCGCCGTCCCTGCTTTACATCCTACTGTGGGACAAACGGCGAATGTCGTCGTTAACGACAGTCGAACTGTCGGATGGTGCTTCTCTGTCAGCCCCCACCACCACCCCCCTGCGTACCGATAAGACACTCGGGTCTTCGTTCATTTTGGGCCGTATTTATACGCGAACCATATCAGGAAAGAAAGGATAACAGGCCTTGACAAGGTGAGAACACGAGGAAGTAATAGTAAGGACAAGGGCGGGATCGAATGATCGTGATTGGCCCGGTGAGAGTGATGCTGAGGTCGACCAGAGGAGACATGACGACCAACCAGACGACAGGGAAGCCGACGAGCCGCTAGGCCAAGCAGACAACCAACAGGTTCCACCACCCCTATCCAATATGACGACTAAACACATGTAAGCATGTCGGCACTGCCCCTCTCGTTCGGGCGGCACGAAAGAAGCAGCGCGGCGAACAAAAAACAAGGATTGGAACAGCCTCGCGATCCGCGCGAAAGACCATGTATAAACCTGTTCATGTTCTCACACATTACAGGTCCAAAAGTCGTAGCAGACGTCGCTGTTTGGACCCTCGGCATGGCGACCTCCCTCTCCAGATTGGACAGGAAGCAAATAAAAGCACAAACAGCAGGCAGGGGACAGAATGAACGAGAACGAGAGGTGGTGAGTCGGATGATGATAACGACCGTCATCAAAGTGGTTAGGTGGGATGTCACAGACGCTGTAAATTTTATTTATTAGCTTAACGTGACATACAAAAGCCTCGTTCTAACACATACTATGTTTCTAGCTGATCCTGCCAATGATATAGAGGTTCGTCTAAAGTGAAAATTAACATTTCCTCGCAACCTGGGGATATACTTTACTAGCCAACTAACGTAGGCCATACGCGAGTGCTTACAGGCAGCATCTAAGTACCTGAGAGGCATTACATCTTCCCGAGTAAGTTAAGTTAGAAACGATGGGGATAAACTTGTTTTTTTTTCAGGAAAGTGGGGGCGCTTTCCGCTTCAAGGATTCCTATTTTTAAAATAAGTCCTAGTCCGCGCACCTTAACACAAAAATAATTTTGGCAAATAATATAGCTTGTTGCTCTACCCCACACTGAGTTTTCGACATAAACAAATAGGAACACGGGAAAATTGATCGGTTTCATGTTCAGTTGTCGCACATCTAATTGATACGAACCACCACGTTAACACCAAAGAAGCCTTTCAGATTATTTACCAGGCCCTAGCACATTTCATCAAAGGCATGCGCAACCCGGCGCGAGCAACAGTCGAAACAGTAGGGATTCGATTAGCGAACTCAGCGCTGTCAGCGTTGTCAGAAGATGTTGATACAGGCGGTCTGCCTTCCCTGGCCGACTCCAGGTAGTAATCACACACACCACCACAGCCCCCCCCTGATAACCTTAACACACTCCAAGTATTTGAAGTACAGACGTCACGCACCCTAAACCTCTCCCCTCCCCCTCCGCTTTCAGCTTTAACATCCGCATCGGGTGGCGCGGGGACGAAGAGCATGACTCGTCCTCCCCCCCTTCCCCCGAGAACCACATAAACACTGTACATAACTCCTGAATTAATTTCCCTCGGCACCGTAGCGGCCTGATGATGAATGACTGAAAAAATATGTTTAATAATCTGACTTTTAAATCGTAATATGGGCCTTTCGCAGAAATAAACAAATACCCCAGAGATAGCCTTAAATTTATCAAGTCTGCCCCCCAACAGGAGAGAACATGCCCTATGCAGGGCTTATTTTTAGGCTACTAAAGTGCTTAACTTCAATTGACTCAATTGTGAAAAACCCAGCGGCCTCGGTGGGATTCGAACCCACGGCAGCTGGGCCGCCGCGTTTTTCACAGTTGGGTCAGCTGAATGATTCAAATCTGCCAGCTCTCTCCTGCTCCCCTTAGTAAGTAAATGCACCTGGTAGCCATCTGGTGTATTCTAAATTGATTGCCTAGAGAATTCTGTTTGGGAGGTCAGTTTGCTGGATCAGAATTACTGACTTTCATACGTTTCAGCGGGCTGAACGGGTTACTTGAAGGAAGTGTGATTAAACTCACGGCTCCCGATTGGGACTGTTAACTTAGGTGTTTAGAGCGTTGGCTTACTAAAGCCTTCCCCTTGCTGGCGTGGGTTCGAATCTCACCAGGGTCACTGATTTTTCACAATTGGGTCCAAAAACTTATTAAAACCCGCCAAAACCTCTAACAAAAGCGAGTACTAGCTGAACGGTCTTTTAACGAATATACTAATATTAATATTAGCTATATTTAGCACACTCATTAGAGAAGAGTAAAACCTAGGAGAAACCACAGATGCCGAACATGATCAGTGGAAAACGGCATTTTTTGAAAACAGCAATGGTGTGCTTCGGAGGAAAATTTCCATCTCCCCTCCGAGAGACGTGGTGTTCGTCTGCATCGCACCCTTGGCAGACGATTATTAATCATGAAACATACTAGTGTACACTTGTATGCAATCAACAGAGTTTTATCTTAGGCCTGATCGTCAAAGTCACTTTTCTTTGGCAGTTAAGTTATATTCATAGACCACCATGCAAATCCGATACCTCGGGAAATATCCTAGTCGAGGGCACACCATCAAGGTGTGAAAACTCACGAAGTACCATCCCGGTAGGGAAGTTTGAATGCTCATAAGACAAGGAGAACGTTTCTTCTGGAGACTAACCGAAGACACAAAACGCGGAACGGTTTTCTCAACGGTCTCCAACGTCGACGGAAAGAAAACGGCAAATTAGCAGGATAAATTATCTGCTGACGAATCGAATGGGCTATGATTACGGTTGCAACTGCTTACTATTTACCAGGTGCGGTCTTACTAAATATCATTGTTTTGCGATTGGTTCACAAAAAACGCCAATGAAAACAGCTTAGATCATGCTGAGCACCAACTCAAAGAACGAGGGAGCATTTTTAAACAGTAACCATATCCATTATTCTTCCGAAGACCCTACCGAGATCTTTGTCATTCCGAAAAATTGCAAGACCCACAAATCAGAAAACTAAAAAAAGATTAAATATACATGTTTTTTGTTTAGATCACCTATTAATAATTTACTTATTCACAATCGACTGCGGCTTGAAAAGCCGCTTAGAACTTGAGAAATTTTCAAAGCATTCACATTTGGTGAGACTTATTATGACCTTGTCTACTTTTTGAACAGTAATTATTGATTTTTGGAGTACTGAGCCGTCCATTAGAGACACTTTGAGTAATCCAAAATTGGCCTCCATTTCGGGAGGAGGAGGAGGAGGATGACGGGGGAGGAAACGACAAAAAGGAAAAAAGGGATAAAAAAGGATGGGGAGGAGGAGGCGTGGAGACGAGAAAGGAATGCAGAGAAGAAGAAGAAAGATGAAGGTTGTAAGGGAGGTAGAGTGTGATCTGGTTGCTAAAAGTTTCCTGGAGGAGAGGCTGGGGGAATGGAAGAAGAAGAATAAGATGATCAATGAGTCAATGACGATGAGGAGACATGGAAACCCCGATTGAGGAGGGAAAAATGGGAGAAGATGCAGGAGCTAGAGAAGGATAAGGAGGCAGGGAACAGGTAGAATTGTGGGCCAAACTGCGCCTGAAAGTTGGTAATCAGAAGACATTCTAAGTTTATAGTTGACCACAAAACCATCGATCTCTCCTCCCCTGTAGCCCCGCGGCGTTTCCTTGGTAGTTTTTTCTCTGTCTTCCACTTGTCTCCTGGAGATGCTCTATCAGTAAGGCAGCCAGAGTGGGCGTTTCAGACTTATTTAATATCATCGGCTAGCCGTACCTAACCCCAGCCGGAGAGACCTAAAATTTATACGAATTTTCTGTCCTTATAAACCGTGGTATATTGATTTTAGTTGGAAATAAGATCTGGAATTTCATCGCCTCAATTATTGGCCGTAGCCCGCAAGACGACAACACCTTGCCATGGCGTTGGTAAGGAGAATGGCATGTCGGAACATTAGCAATACAGTGATCTCCAAGACATGCAGTAAAAAATGAGTGAGAACAAAACCAGAGCAATTTGATAACTTGTTCCAATTAGAAAATAAATGTTGAAAAGCCGGCCCTCCGAAAATTAGTAAGGTTAATAAACCAGATCATGCAAATTCAAGTCCTTAAAACGGACGAATTTTGAACCCCAGGCTTACATTTGAACTATAGACAGAAAAATACTTTGCTGGGAATCCTACACGGGTGCAAGATAGCTGTTTATCGGATGATCCTCCAACGTTTTAATGCCTGGTTTTCGATGGGGTTCCTTTTAACAAAACGACCATTTCTAAGTTCTCTGTGTGAAATTGGAATAAACTTTTTAGCGAAAGATTTGTCAGAGACGATGCCAATTTTTCGGCAAAATTCAAGTTCCTGGGTGCAGTTGAGAAGGAGATGTGATGAAGGAACGACGGGCGAAGATAACAACAGTCAAGGTCAGGGGAAGAATCGTGAACCACCTAAATAAGCAAGTCCAGCAGCAGTGGTATGTGCCGTGCACATACACAAGGCCTCTGCCTACCCATTTAGGATAAATCACTAAATGTGTGTGGCCACAGATCAGGGGCACTATCGAAGGATGGCTGGCCAGTGCGAAATCAAACGATTTGCACCGTCAAAGGTGGAAGTCATGAGTGTAACTGGAGCACCATGCTGCAACAGATGGCTAACGGTTTCAGACAGCCAGCTTCTGCATGAAAAAATGGAAGAGAGAGAGAGAGAGAAGGATCGACAGTGGGAACCCATCCCTACCGTTCAGCAACGCATGCGTCACTATAATAATCCTGATGCTCTTGAATCTATCACGGTGCGCTAAAATACGTGACTGAAAGATATTCAACTGACGAGATAGCCTGGTACTCGTGGCAAGTACCATGTGTAGGTGGAGTGACTGAATAGAGGCCGGAAAGCCAGGTCTAAAGGCTCCTTCTTAGTGTGAAATCTATTATACTCTCACGTACATGAGATCCGAGCCACCCTCTGCGAAAGCCTGCTACGTGCTTGGGGTCCGGGTCGTGTGGGGCACACATAAATGGCCTGTTTTGCCTTGTCAGATACTGCACCCGTGTCAACCTCCGGTCGGTTGGATACTGTATTGCCATCGCGCAGATTAGGTGAGTGAGTGTGCGCAAGTCCACCTAGCTGTAAGTTATTTCACACGTACGTTCACAGCTGCGCCAACTCATCGGAACACGCAGTAGACGGTCGATCCGTCTCCCTGAATATACGAGTATAAATATCCGTGCGTAACTGGAACATGAAACTAGATGACAGAGCAAGAAGTAGAATACTAGGCTTGGACCGCCTATCAGGTTCAGCACCCAATTTTGTTTTGAGGGGCCGGGTGGGTTGACAGAGAGGCGGAAAAGGGTCACGCAGGAGTCGTGGTTCCTATTCTGACATATTTACGACCATCATGCTTTCTCACTCCATTGCCGTCTGCGAACTCGGGACCCAAGGAGCGCGTATATTGTGTCCCGTAATGAAGCCAGTGTAAATGTACCCAGTCGCAGTCAGTTTGGTGTGGCTCCGTAACGTACCACTCTGGGCTTCCTTTCCGTTAGCCGTGAAATCACTTACACGAGCTGCGATGGCATAACTTTCCAGCATGAAAAACTCGAGGTTCGGTTATTCCCTAAGTCAGGTACACTTTACCAGTTGTCCTAAAACCAGGCTAGATCGGTAAAAAACAGGCCTGACGTCAATGAATAGTCCATGGCCTAATTGGGGATCAGCCAAACCCCGATTCGAAGTTCCGGTTCTTTCCGCTGGGAGATGAGATCTGGCTGCCAAACAGGGGACAAAAACTGTCGGGTCTCAGTTCCTGGATCAGTAGCCTGAAACCCACGAACATCCGCAAACCAAACACTCCAGCTGTTCAGCCTTTATCTGCGACGGTTATGATGCTGGTGGTGATGGTGATGAAACCTCGAACGCTGAAGTACGCATCTTCTTGACACCGGATTCACACTAACACCCATCATAAATCCCAGTTGTCCATACATCCAGAAATACGTTGACAACAGGAATAATGGTCCTACTTGGTTCAAAAACCAGCAAATAAATGGTGCGTAAGGATTACCAATATGGAACCCTAAACGGGTCACAGAAATAGGAAAGCAAGGAATATAGCTGGCCCTGCGCATAATTCCGCGAAGGGTCCTAAACCTAAAACTAGCCCTAACATAAGCCTAACCCATAGCCCTGATCACGAGCTTACCCCTAACCCTGAGCCTAAAACTACGGCTAACACAAACCCAAAGCGTAAACCTAACCCTAGACTTGACTCTATCTCTGACCTTAAACCGAAACGAAATTTCCCTGGAAACTGGCGTAAAGCCCCCTCTATTGCGGGTGGTGCTTCTTCTCATGTCCTTAGAAAAATGAGCTGTAAGGGATTCCTTTTTTAAAGTGGAAAGTAGAGGTTAAAGGAAGGTATAGAACTGACGAGGGAGTCTCAGAGTATGGTTGCTCTTATTCATGGGAAGTTAGCGGAAGGTCACGTATATTGACTACGTTGAGCATTCTCTTTCGCCTCCCCTTTATCCACCAGCACTCTATGGCAGATTATAAGTAAGTGACTCAAATGGAAGTTTAAACAGTCGTGATAAAAGAAAACAGCTTTGCCATTAGTACCCGCATATTACTGTCAGACGCGTGGGGCAGGCTGTGCATAAGCTTACGGTGGATTCTAGGAGAAATGTGCGATCGGACATTTCTCCTAGAATCCACCGTAAGCCACACTTGGGATTGGGTATGACTGGCTGATGACGGCTAATAAGCCAGAAATGGCCATTCCGGTCTCCCTTGTCTTTGTCGGTTCCACTTTAACAACATATGCTACATGTCGCTATGCAACTGCCTGCGAGGGCTTAAGTCTGAGCTCTAGGGCGCAACGGAACATACATGTTCCTTAAGCAGATCGGTGAGCCCCACACTATCATCATATACCCAATCGCAACCGACAAAACAACGAGCCCGTGGCTCAATGGTAGAGCGTTCGACTCAATTACCAAAGGTCACGGGTTCGAATCCCAGGTGTGCCACACTTCGGATTGGGTATGACTGGCTGATGACGGCTAATAAGCCAGAAATGGCCATTCCGGTCTCCCTTATCTTTGTCGGTTCCACTTTAACAACATATGCTACATGTCGCTATGCGACTGCCTGCGAGGGCTTAAGTCTGAGCTCTAGGGCACAACGGAACATACATGTTCCTTAAGCAGATCGGTGAGCATATGTGTGTGTGTGTGTGTGTGTGTGTGTGTGTTTGTGTGTGTGTCGTGCCCCCTAAACGGGCCACGTGGTAGATGCGTTGGACCAACACGGGGGCCACATCAGGGCACGGCATGCGTTATTCGGGTTGCGCTCCATAACAAATGCCGAACATGGAGGTGTGGTGGCACGCCTAGGGGCGGCTAGGGACTTAAGGGGACCCAGCCGCGCTAGCCGACCTTGCGTCTCTCCCGCCTCCGGTCTTCTTTGACTCCTGTCTTGACACCGGGCTCAGGTGGGGAGGAGGAGAGTGCGGTAGATGCAGCGCAAGTCTACTATCACTTTTAAACTAAATCACGCGCAAGTCATCGTCCCCGCTCCACTTCTCCCATGGAGCATACGGTGGACATCGTCGGACTACGACGGTCGAACTGTCGCTTGTGTGTGTGTGTGTGTAAACACGTAAACCTGGGCTCCCACCCTGGGTGGCAGGGCTGAGCACTTGCCAGGTTGCACGTCCGCACCTACGCACGTATCCACGGGTGTGCGCCGCGTTCCAAAATGCGATTGATTTTGCGTGGGCGAGGCAGCGTGCTATGCAGCGGGCGGGCGGAGGCACGACCGTGAGCATGCGCCGACAGCGGACACAGACGAACGAGAAGCCAGCTCCTGTCACCCCACCATCGCTGAGGCGGCGGAGGCGGAGGCACGGGGGGGGGGGTGAGAGGAAGGGGCGTGTAACGAACAGGCCGACTTGGCACATGCGACTGGTCAAAACGCAGCGTGCACTGAGGACTCGGCTGAAAATTCGCAGACAGTGAAGCCGCTCCTTTCAACAGTAATAACTTCCTGCTGCCTGCGGACGATCTGGACGTTCCCATTCGCTGTCCGCATATGAGTCTGGAGGGGCATAATACGCTTTAAAAAAGCCCAGCTCTCGCTAATCTCCCATGTTGCCTCATTTGGTTTAGGTCTCGTGACAAGCACATTTGACAGATTAACGGGGCTCCATTCGATACTACGCGTCAGATATTCTCAAATGCCAGGCCAAATGCTGCTCGAAATGGACTAGGTGTAGCTTATTGTTTCACATGCCTCTGATGATGTATATGGGATGAAACCCCGCAGTTTCGTCTCAGTGATAGAAATCCCCCCTTCATTTAAGAACGAGAGTATTTTTACGGCTGATCCCACAGGAAAATAAATAAATTTTAAGTTGGGAATAACTACAGGCTGTGCCTAGTACTTAATGCACCCAAACTAGGCCCATATTATCACCCAAATCTCTTTCGGGAGAATTAGAAAGGCTATTTTCAAGAAACTCTACTAATTATCACTGAATGCTCCCTTATAAGTCGATTACCCAGAAGGTAACCGCATTTTCGGATGATGCAACCCTGTGGACTCTAAATAAACTAAAGGACATAGAGGTTGGAATTTTCGGAAATGTTTTCAAAAACCTGGTGTCTACCATAGGTGAACTCGTTGAGTGAATAGTCTAAACAGGATTTGTTTTCAGAAAAAAAAACAGATTTTTACAAACTGTGTGCGTTCGCATACAATACTCAAAGTAGATGACATTTTAGCCAAAATGCTTATTTTAGCCAAAGTGCTGTCCCTCTAGGAGGTCTTGCATACCTGTCATAAGACCTACTTCTTCAATAAGTTGAAGTGAATATTTTAATCTCGTTTGCAGCAAATTAGAATCTTTTTTTAACCACAGTCCTTTGACCTTCATCGTCTTTCTCTACTGGAGTACTTCCTTACAAGCCCTTATTATTATTATTATTATTATTATTATTATTATTATTATTATTATTATTATTATTATTATTATTATTATTAATTATTATGGGAATAGGAACCGCGTCGCCCGCTTAAAAAAGGTGGCCTTAAAATTAAACTGTAACCTTAATCTTAATCCTAGCCCTACTCTAAACGTTAACCCTACATTCAGTACGATGATAAACCCTAATCTAACTTAAGCCTAAACCTAAACCTTACCCTCCCCTTAATTCTAAACATAATTTCCCCGGAATCAGCAAGATTGAGTGAAATTGTTTTAAAAAACAAGAAAACTGAGACAGCAGCTGTTTAGGCTTTAGTTATACTGACTTCAGCCGCGGATTGAGCATAACAGATATAGACTTATAGTTCAGGACTTAATAATCAAAGATCCCGGGTTCCAAACCCGGGTGTTCCAGACTTGAGATTCGGTATGGCTGGCTGATAACGGCTAATAAACCGGAATTGGCATTTCTAATCTTCTTTGTCTTTGTGGTGATCCCTTCAGCATATATTCATCGTCACTATGGGACTGCCTCCATGGGCTCTAGCTGCATCCTAATGACACAAGCAGCCGAGCATGTCCCATGAACCGATCAGTGAAAGAAAAGCTCGTTTCATTTCCCAGTCACAAGGGAATAGTGCTCAACGAAAAATCAGTAGCATGCTCTAACTGCCAACTCCGGGACCTGATGTCCTCGAATGACCCCTGTCCTGACAGAAAAGGGATTTTACGCTATTTTTCTGGTAGCAAGCCCTGTTTAGAGTCCCGTTGCTTGTCCCATCGGATTTACTCTAGAAAATGTTTGTTCCGCAGCTTTCGAACCACCAGGAAAGACAGCCCAAGGGAACCACTGGTAGCTGCTGACCATAGTTTCGTCCCAACTTGCAACCCAGGGAAGATTTTGAGACATATTTTTTAACGAACAAGCTAGCCATGCTCATCGTAAACCTCTGCCCACAAATTCATTTGGACAACATACTCATCATCATTCAAATTCTGCTAATGAGAATACAGTTTAAGGTAGCTTCTCCTGTCCACAGTCTGTGACAGCTCAAGACAGTGAACTCTGGCACGATTAACTTCCGCTGCAACCAATGCGTCCATAGCCCTCATCTTCGTGGAGACGATGCTGTTTTAGAGAATAGCCAGCATTTTCTTAGGCGCAAGTGACAATCTGCAGTAGCAGCAGCAGCAGCAGCGCAGCAGCAGCAGTATTGTTTATTTTCAAGGTCACCGTTTGCTTACTTGGTTGTTTTAATCGCTTGAGCCAGAAGTGCGTCTTCCGGGTAAAGAGTGCGCGCGAAACCGAAGTACACAAACGCGTTGAGGTCTGAAAGTCAACTGATGGGTGTGGTTAGCCTCTAACTCCAGGACCTTGTTGATACTGGACACTTGGGTGCAGGCAATAAGTGTTTCGTAATCCACCCAACATGGCTGACACAAGAGGCAGGGTGGACTAAGAGAAGACACTAGCAACACTGTCGGCTCGTCAGTACTGTCGATTTGGTGGTTGAGGGTGTGGGGGTGCGATCACATGATTCATCGTTGCCAATGGACCGGATAGTGCGTGTCTATCCTTAAGGGTGTCATATCAGGCATCTCAATTACAGACACTTTTCGCAGAGTCGAAATTGAGACCCAAGTGGCAACATTTTTAGTCTCCCAACTCGTTAGGTATGCGGGAAGGCCTACCGTGAGGTGTGTAGGGAAACAAAACCCTCGCGCTTGCCTCCTATAGCGGCGTGAGATCGCCATTATTCTTCGTATTTACACGGGCCCTGGGTATAAAGCCAGGTTTGGTCCTTATGATGGCCAATCGTAAGTGAGCAAATTAGTGGGTTAAACCGTAGTGCCTTGTTTGACCTAGTTTATTTTTCTCATGTAACTGCTAAATAAAATATTCTGCTATAAACATTAAATAGCGGGAAATGGGCTAGCTGAAGTTTGTTTGACTTCTTCCCCAAAACCCAGCTTCAACCAATCAAAACGCTGGATAAAAAGGTGTTTATTAGTCGACGGATCGAGAACCCATAAATAAGGACGAGTCGTCGCCGGCCGCTCTTCGGTCACTAGTATAACCCTTTGCACCTGTGAACCTCCTCACACAGTGCTACGTGGTTGGACGCCCATGGATTATGCACGTAGATTTTCCTCCAGTCTTGCATGTACACAGGTGCCTCAGTCTACCAACATCGATCATTGATCGTTTCTTCTCCAATCGTCCTTCACTGTCACTACGCCGCTTGCACCTCCCACCCCCTGTCGGAGTTGTGTGACCCCAATAAACGGCAATGAAATATTCTGCGACCCTACTAACGAGCACGATCCAGTGGTGGGCGCGTAATACGGGAACGATGGCAATAGGGGTTATGGCCGTTTAAAGGACGGTAAATGGCAGTAACGCGTAGGCAATGAAAATAAATGTATGCACCCAGCGTCCTCGTTCAAGTGAGTCGGCTTTTTATCCCTGAAGTAAATCGTATTACACGCCTAACCCCAACCCCAGCCATAACTCTATCTCCGTTCTGTTCGTAGCCGGGTTAGTAGGCTTGTATAATGGTTCGTTGTCGGTTATTGGGGTCGCACAACCATTCGTTGTCCAAAAAAGTTATTCAAAACATTCGCGGCAAAGACAGGGGACAGAGCTGTGTAGCATCCATCCAATTAGAATTGCTCAGTGGTCCTCTATATGATGTATGGGTCACTTACGAATTTTTATCCTAGGAAATAATGCACTTAAACAAAACATCCTTTTCTCTGATGGTTTTTCGACGGAAAAGCACGGACAAAAATCTACCCAATTAATGGCATGATGTACAATAAAAATTAATTAAATAAGATAAAATAAGTTATATAAGCTTCGGAAACTTTGAATAACTTAACCAACTTAACTGTGAAAAACACATCGAGTTCGGCCAGTTCTTCATAATTCAGTCGGTTCTGTCGCGCGCAGAACACAAATTCTAAATTCTCAACGAGTTTGTTCGTATCTCGGTGTACTCAAGCACTATGAGGCATTTTCGTGGTGTGAAGAGAGGCGCCTAGGCTTTCAAACCCAATGGGCCTGTCATATGGACGCGCATTATTTGCACTGCAAACGTCAGCCAATTTCAGTAATACATTTGCACCTTTAATGACGTTCCGACGGAAAATGCTGCCGCAAATCAATCAGACGTTCTAAGCTTAGTTCCCAAAAATAGAAGCTTTCTGGCATTCCCCACGTATCAAGTGCTAAAATCTCAAGTGAAAGTAGGCATCCCACTGGCATGCTTGATCTACTGTGACGTTGGATGGTAGGTGGCGTGGCTACTTCAATTGGAGAATGTTTACTGGTCATTGCCTACTTCAGTTTATGCCTAACAAGTTACTTGTGAAGGTTGTGAAGGCTCCTCACCTGTCTCCCGTCGTAACAAAACATGAATAAAAAATGAAGAGAAGAGGAGGACGAGGTAGAGGTGGGAAGGGAGGAGGAGGAGGAGTAGACAATTAAAATAGCTCAGGGACAGACGATAAAGCAGAAAAAGTTTCAGATTCTCCCCGATGTCAAAAACTCCCACCTTTGACGACTAAGACTTGTTTTTGAACTTGAAATAAACGCGAAATTCTCCGCAGTAGGACTACACAAAGTAGAGGCAGGTTTCCGTCAATGTCAGCGAAACAGCTGCATCTCAACTAAAAAACTTGCTTTTATTTCCGAGGAAACACTGCTAGCACACGTACACACTCTTCTCCTCCCAGTTAAGTACCCCCATGAAGTAAGGGATAGCCTACGCTGCAGCAGAAGCTGCCAGTCAAAAAGGCAGTCGAGTGTTTAAAAAGAACTCGAAGCGCATGTGAGAAGTGCGCACCGATACTGGCATACTACAGAACAGAAGACGAATGTTTCCTTCTTGGCTGGCAGTTCTGGTTTTTAGAGCACACGCAGGCGAGCAAGCAGTCAAGTCGTCATTCGCCAGAAGTAGTTATTCCAGCGACACCGCTTCGCAATTGGTGCTTAATTTTAGCCACACAAATACCAAAAGAGGAGTCTAGACCCAGAGTCTCGGACACAATTGAACGTCTCACGCTCTGCGTATATATGCACAAACCGAGTCCCTCGTGACCTTGAATATTCCCAGTCGCATCTGACAGGGCCCGTGAACTGGTGGTGCAATGGGAGAAAGCTGGTTGGAATTCGAGCTATGGGGCTGTCGTACTTGAGGTTGGGGTATGACGAACTGATGACGCAAATCTAGTCAGAAACTGTCGTTCTAGAGTTCACTGCTCATACGGGTAATATCCATGAATTCAAGAGTCCTGCTAGGCGAAAGGCGACAAAATGTTTGTTTTAACCTCCAATTAATCCACATTTTCTATGAAGCTTATGCCCTATAGCTCACGTACGTATCCAGGAACTCGACCAGTGCAGAGCAGCGAATGGTTTACGCACCAACACGCTACTCTATTATCTGCATTAACTTAATACGCAAGGAGTTTTCTGCGCGATTCAGCGGCTAATGGAGCAGACCTCTGCTGGAGAACTGCAATAGTTGGTTGTGAATTCACATTTTGCGGAACCGTATATTTCCTTTTGCGTGCTAAACCTCCTCACGAAGCCTTCCCGTGAGTGGAGTGTGCATGAAATTATCCCGAAACATGCGAACATTAAACTGAACTGATACAATTCGGACACTGATCCTCGAAATTTTCAGAGCTCCTAGTGAAACCATGTACGCTTGCAATCGTGGATATGAGTGGAAGTTTAGCTACATGTTCCAGATGACTCAAGATCCCGTCAGACATGTATTTTTCTGCCGAAACTGATGACAGTCCCGCATCGTTCCCTCTAGAATTGTTATCTCAAAGATTCGACAAAGTTATCATTCTCAACCCTGGGTGCCCTGACAGTTGTGATATGGCACGGCGTCAAGACAGTTCAACCGTCGATTTCGATGAGGTCCACCGTATGCTCCACACCAGGTGGTGCAGGGACGGTGACTTGCGCGTGAATTAGTTTTATGTGATAGTAGCCTTGCGTTGCATCTACCGCACTCTCTCCTCCTCCCCCACCTGATTCCGGTGTCAAGACAGAGTCAAGAAGACCGGAGATGGGAGAGGGCGCAGGTGGCTGGCGCGGCCGGAACCGCCCCTGGGCGTGCCACCACACCTGGCTCGGATCTCACGGAGTGGGAGTGCCATAAAGGCCACATTAAGAAGGAGCCATTGCAGCCTGACTCTCAGTCCGCCAGTCAGCCACTCCACACAAAACACACATTGGGCTGACCACGCGGTCCGAGTTATCCCGTCAGTTGGCAACCTTCCAAGCCACGGCTTTTAGCACACCGTGATAGTTTCAAGCGCGTCAGATTGTTTATAGTGAGGAAAAATGCGCTGAGCTGTCGACCTCACTCTCTCCCCCACCCCCACAATCAGACCACCGTCCGAGCAAGTCAGTTGTCTGATGTGGGAGTGGGCGCATTGGCTGACGGGTCGGCGTACCCATCTTCGCGCGCCACAGCACGACCTGGCCCCCATAACGCACACACCAGGATTTAATAAATCAGGGGATATGGAGGAGCCATCGCCGTTTGACTCCCAGTCCACTGGTCAGCCACTCGACACACACAGCACATACACTGGGCCGACGGCGTGGACTAGTGTAAGCGTCAGATTGGCAGCCTTCCAAGCCCGGTTTCTAGGAAACCGTGATTTTATCAGGTACATTATGATGATTGTGAGAGTGTTGTCTATGTATTAGTGTAGATGTTGTGCGCTGATGTGGCTTAGCCTTCGGTGGTTTACCGCAGGTTGTCGTGGAGTCGCATGTGTCCTAATAGGCCCATGCGGTGTGTAAATGAGCAGGAGCAGTGAGGGCAGTGGAGGCAGGCGCGGTGACTATATGTCGGAGCCCCAGGTACTGGTTCACCAGCCTCCATGCAATTGATTCGCAGGTGACCGACCAGGCTGATTTGTGAGTTGAAGTTGCGGGCGCATTGTGGGCAGGAGAAATCGGTAAAGGCTGGGGGGATGTCATTCATGGTAGTGGGGGTGGTAGTGTCGGTAAGAATGGCAGTAGTGGAGGGTGTGCATGATGTATTGGTGTTCACGGCATTGCGGTGAATTCCGCTGTCATGGATGCGCATGTGACCGAATAGGCCCATGCGATGAGTGAATGCGCGAGGACAGTGAGGACAGTGGAGGCAACGATCTCTGCTGTGTGGTTGTGCTCCAGGCACTGGTTCACCAGTCTCTGTACGATGGATTCGCAAGAGACCGACCAGGCCTATGCGTGAGGTGAATGTGCGGTCGCATTGAGGACAGTTTACGAGAGAGCCCCCATAGCTGATGGTGGTGGTGGTTGTGGTAGTGAAGGCGAAGGTGAAGACCGAAGGCGAGAGAGGACGCAGGTGGCTGGCGTGGCTGGGTCCCCTAAGTCCTAGCCGCCCTTAGGCGTGCCACCACACCTCCCATGTTCGGCATTTTTTATGGGGCGCAACCCGAATAACGCCTGCCGTGCCCTAAGTTGGCCCCCGTGTTGGTCCAACGCAGCTACCACGTGGCCCGTTTAGGGGGCACACACACGACAGTTCGACCGTCGTAGTCTGACGATGTCCACCGTATGCTCCATGGGAAAGTGGAGCAGGGACGGTGACTTGCGCGTGATTTAGTTTAAAGTGATAGTAGACTTGCGCTGCATCTACCGCACTCTCTCCTCCTCCCCCACCTGCGCCCGGTGTCAAGACAGAGTCAAGAAGACCGGAGGCGGGAGAGGATGCAGGTGGCTGGCGCGGCCGGGTCCCTTAAGTCCTAGCCGCCCCTAGGCATGCCACCACACCTCCCATGTTCGGCATTTGTTATGGGAGCGCAACCCAAATAACGCCTGCCGTGCCCTAATGTGGCCCCCGTGTTGGTCCAACGCATCTACCACGTGGCCCGTTTAGGGGGCACCACACAATACACATACACACCCACTGTTCTGGGCTAAACGTGAGCCTACGCCATAACAGGTGCATGCGCGACAACTCTGTAATGCACCATGTACTGTTCCTGAAGCAGGTGTGCGACCTACCTTGCCAGCGCCGGTATAGCAGGCGAAACGTCGCATATCAGACCATACAAATCCTACTTAAATGGGGGAACATTCTTCGAGGTATTCAGTTAAATGAAATGGGAAGCTGTAGGAGTAGACGGGCTGTCCACCTCTGCTAGTCACTGCGTCCGAGCCCGCTCCCGGTTAATAATGCCATGCAAGCTAGCTCCGTCCGTTTAATAATGCTCCTCGTGAGGCATAGAACATCCACTACAAATTTTCTAAAAAAACTATCTGCTATCTCCTTAACGGCATATAGGAATGTATGATTTTTCCTACCCGGAAAGCATACAGTCTATAGACTCTATACTCTAAACTCTAAATATACTCTTCCCTTGAGCATAAAATGCGAAGAAAAATTGATGTGCTACAAGGTGAGGACATAAACGTACACTTTTTCTTACATTTTCTACAAAAGGTGTTTAAATTGATAAGATCATCGAAAATCAATCGAAAAAAGGCATACTAATTAAGGACTTGCTGTTTACCGGACGTTGTTTTTGCAGGCAATCGAAAGGACGTGCATTCAAAAGCTGATATTTTGACGCAGCCGTAATAGTTTCGGATTAGGCTGCGCATTAGTTAACACAACAACACCGCTATCCAATTCTTCCTGATCGTAAACGTATTTTAGAAATTTGGTTAACATTGCATGAGATCGGTCAGTTACTGTGCATTGAACGAAATATAGGTACTAAGATTGCAAGCCTGACATGTCTTTAGCCATACAGTTTAAAGGCAAAATGTTAACCTGCGCGATACTTCAGTCAGATAATACGAGGACTCAGGAACCCCAGAGTAATCCCAATCACGGGGCTCGCAAACTCAGTAGGATAATTACTCATTGGATACTGTTTCTGCTCAGGATTCTCGTCTTAAACAAGCACAATAAGTAGGAGGATGATGACAACAGCAGTCGCGAACGATTGGGGGGAAGCTGGGCTGAGGAACTGCAATGTGCAGTTTCCGGCGCCTGCTATGAAACAGACCCTAGATTTACTATAACAGGTTGAAACGGGGGAGTCTTTCTATTACCTGCCTCTAGACAAGACGCTACAGATGAACTGAATCTCGATACAATTTGACTACTACCGCTGGCCATTCGCCTCCTTTTAATGATTTTCCCCAGCTGCAAATGAAACTGCAGTGGGATTGCATAAGACTGCTATAGATAGAGACGCGGTCTTCAAAAACCATTGGCTAGATCGCACAACTAAACGCACACACACGCACGCACACCAAAGGAAGCGAGGGAGAATCAGCTATCAACGCATAATGACCAGCATGAGGAAATTTATCGCAGCTCAGAAGAGGAAGGTCAAATAGCATCGCACTGACGCGCGCTTGTTTATTCAGTAAATCTACGTGCTCTTCGGCCGATTTGCTGGTGCAACGAAGGTAAAAATTGAATCAAACACACTCCAGTAGTATGGAATACACTTTCAAAAGTTGCGGAGACTGAAACAGTATTCCTTGAAGCGCTGAGGCCATCCAGGAACCTAAGATTAGCCACTGGAGGAGTTGAAACTAATGGTTACTTTGCAGTTGTAATCGTATCGGAGCATAAGTAAGGCAGATTAGGTGATAGGTGACCGACTCAGTAAAACCAGTCATCGTATGTGCGTCAGCTTTAATAACAGCGAATCAGATTTTCATACGATGAACCTAACACTCAAAGTGGGTGTCAAAAAGAGAGCGCTGTTATCCACTCACAGTTACGATCGGTATCGTTATATGCGCAAAACAGACTAGGTGATATGACACCGACTCAGCAAGAACAGTCATGGTCTGCACGTCAATGATTATTACACCGCATTGGATATTCATGCAACGCGGGTGCCAAAAAGAAAGAAATGTAAGGAATTTCGCACAGGAAGGCTAGAAGAGAAAGTTACCGTTTAGAAAAAACGTGACAGGAAGTAGAGACACACGTCGTTCGATTGACGTTTTATATTGCGTCGTACAGTAGAATAATCGGTTATTATTGAATGAAGCGCAGTATTCCACAATAAGGTCCACACGATGCTGCTCAGATCTGCATAATTTCCGCTCAAGGTCATACAGGGGAGACTCACTATGAAAATCATCAATGCCAAGCAGGCAACCGCGTACACACAAGCAGGACCCTCATTAACTGCAGCGGTCTGCGAGATCGTACTGCATGGCGGAGTCGGGAGAGACAAACGAATCTATGCATCAGTTTGATCACAAATGCAGGTTCCTTCATAGCGCAATTTCAACGTATCATCCATGTCTTACCTTCTCAAAGTGCAAGCTATTCCTAGTAAGTGTGTATTGACATAACAAATCCTAAACTCAAATTATCATGTCTCCCGAAACAAAGTGCAGCTATAGGATAATCGATTTGGGGACAAAGTAACCAGTGTAGGCAGCTTGAGGGATCAATAAAGAGGAGAAAGTGGCAAAAACTATTTCACAGATATTGAGTAAAGGGTAGCGAAATCAGTCTATCGAAAAGCTTGCAGAGAAGTGATTCAGTGAATTGCGAAGTGCGGACAAGGGGGGAGTTCTCCATGCCGTTCGGAGTTGTTTTGAACCACAGTTGAACCACGAGGGGACATCGAAAGACTTACAGAAGCCAAGTTTCTATCTAAAATTTGATGATGAAATCTTGCTGGTATCATGTGCGCGTTTTTGTTTTGATCGAGGTGAAATGGTTGCCGTAGAGAGACAGTGTGAGCGACTGGAAAGGGTGCGTTACCACTGAAGAGGTCCCACTCTTCGTTCGGGTTGAAAGGTCAAAGCCAAACCTCGAGAAACCGAAATCATTTTTCAAAATAAAATCCCCGAATGCTTACAGACGGAGTTACTCGATTAGTTCGTACTGACCTACGAAATACGGATCTTATGGATGTAGTACTGCTCATCTCGTGCGAAATTCTTCATTTTTAACACTGGCGGTCCGGAAATTGCTTACTATTTTCCATTGCCTGTTTGGCTGGTTCTCGCGGCCTTCATCCAAAGTGCTTTATCAAGCTCGTCAGCAGTAAAGGTGCGCAGGCCAAGTTCGACCAGTGCTTGCTTGCTTAGTACAGCTGCGATCATGCACGATTTAATCGGTCTCAATGATGTCACGGATTGTGTCTCTCCATGCGTGACGACATGCGGCAACAGAACTGGACAGTTCAATCCATTCTCTTCGTCAAAAACGAACGCCCCGGAACCACTTCCATGTCTTGACGGACTGTGTCGAACCGTGTTTTGAGCTGACCCCCTCTTCGACGCCTTCAAGTGGGTAACGGTACACGTGAGGTGGATGACTGAGAATGTGCCCAAATCACCTCGATCGACTTTCTTTGATGGCCTTTAGATGTTGATGCGGCGACTGCGGACTGTCTCATTTGAGACGAAGTTGGGGTACTTCAATCAATTTGGAAAAAAATTACGTCCTTCATCTGTCCATTCGGCCGCAAGTTATTTGAAACTGTCTACTTCTTTAAGTTGATAGCCACCGATCTCGAGAGGTTGGTCGGGATGCAGCTCGAAAACAATTTGGTCTTTCCAGCGAGAGAGGAGAGACGACAGTGTGTGGACTGTCTGCGTCGTACTCAAGTGCATGTTTGTGTTTCCAGTCCCAGCTGGTAGTCAGGGTTATGACTGGCTGAATAAAGGCAGAATAAACCCGAAACAGACTGTGTAAATCTACCCATATTTTCTATCATCTCTACTCTCTGCAATTATAACTTGGCCGACTTTGGCCTGGTAATTGGTTGCCTGTTCGTGACCTTTGCCGCCCATACGGAGCTTCTTTGCTTCGGGAAGCAAACGGATCGGTGTTCGTCGGCTCGTCGGAAAATAAAGGTTTACTCGTAAATTTTCGAGCTGGTTACACTAACCTGTTGTCAGACGAAATGAGAAGTGAGCTATGGAATTATCGCGCTGGAGGGTTTGGGGCCCAGACTGACGCCATGAGGGGTGGGGGGGACGTGAATCGTAGTACGATACTGTCGCATGTGAGGGAAGGGTTGCTAAAGTTTTGATGGTAATTCACGTGACGGGGGATGCAGAATCAGTGAAGTTGTACATGGCTGAGCATGGATAAGCAGTTGTTGTTTCAAGGTGGGCACAAGTCAGTGGACCGTGCACACAGACCTTCGTAATGTGCATCCAGATCGACGTGGCGGTTGATACTGTTTGTGCAGGAGAGCCAAACTTCGGGGAATTCGCGTGCCTGTTTGGTGCTAGCCATGGCAACCACTTCTGTTCCCTCCAAATTGAAGCGATGGTCGCAATCAATGGCATGCGCAAACACGAGAGACAAGGGATCGCGTCGGCGGATGGCCAAATTGTGTTCAATTATGCGGGTTACGAGTCGTCGACCTGGAGTGCCTACGCAAGCACAAGATCAATTTGCACATGGAATGCGGTAAATAACGTTGGTTTGCTGCTGTTTGTGTACGGGAGCTTAAACACGTGATAGTGCTGCCCGCAGGGAGGACGCTGGCTTGTGAGCGATGCAGATGCCAAACAGGTCTAATTATCCGGCAATCGTTTCCGAAATGCCCTGCATGTATGGCAGTGAATGGAATTTCCTCGGTACCACTTCACCAGTGGAACTCTGCTTTTGTGTTTGCCTGTGACGTCGGAGACAGTTTTTCACGAAGCTCATCGGGTATCCTCTAGATCGGAATAGTTGATATAAATAGGCAAATTCTCTTTTATGTAGATACTCGCTGTTACAGCACCGGACGGCGCAGTAAAAAACACTCGAACGCTGAGTTTTCTCCATCGCTGTCGTGATCATGGCATTTTTCCAAAATGTCTCGCTTTAGACCCACACTGCCCAATGAGGCTGGGAGGTTGCTTGCTCGCAAATATGGATTCCGTGTTCTGAGTGCGATTATATCTGACGTCCACCATCGTCCTCATTGATTTTAAGAAATTATCTCTGGCCGGTGCGTTTCATCCCAACCTGAAGACATTTACGTCAGCGCATAAATGCCAACAACAAGGATGCGCTGTTTCCTCCCTCCTCCACCTAAACCTGGATTGCCTACGTAAGCGCAAGAGCAATTTGCACATGGAATGCGGTGAATAACGTTGGTTTGCTGCTGTTTGGGTACGGGATCCACCAAGGATGCGCTGTTTCCTCCCTCCTCCACCTGAACCTGGATTGCCTACGTAAGCGCAAGAGCAATATGTACATGAAATGCGGTAAAATAACGTTGGTTTGCTGCTGTTTGGGTACGGGATCCACCAAGGATGCGCTGTTTCCTCCCTCCTCCACCTGAAACCTGTGTCGTTACAAAGTCAATAATACCGGAGGCGAGATGAAGCGCAGTTGGCTTGCGCGGTGTGCCTAGGCGTGTCACCCATAGGATGCGTGGCAATGTTTACGTTTCTTCATTTCCAATAAGGCCTGACAAGTTGGTCCAGTACATTTACTGCATGGCTGGATTTAGGAGGAAAATGTTGATATACATAATCTCGTACTTAGTCTTCGAGGCCAGTGAATTTAGTTATTCACAGAATGAGCTCTTATAAAAAACGTTGATTATGTTTGAACGGGCGCTAATACTCCCTCCCCCCGTCCCACCCGGAGCGTAAAAAGGTAACATACTGAGGATGCAGAAGTACAACTTTAATTTGATCACCTTCGAAACCGAAAGCCTGAAAGCAGCCACTGAGTAAAGACACACAGCAACAACTTCTACCGTGCAGCTCACAGGATTTCTCGTTTAAGAGAAATCACCGGCCAGCAACTTCGACATAGTAGGCCCACTGATTAAACCGAAGGTTCATTTTCAGGTAGTTGCTGAGGTGCGCTTGTGGAGGTAGGTGGCTCGTATCGGATTGATGCAGACAGCGACAATGAGGACTTCAATTCTAGACCGATAGATTCTGCACCTATATCCTAAACAGAGCGTCAGCAATACACTTTCTATTAGGGCCGGCTGCAAGTCAAATGAAAACTTCTTTTCTATCAGAACTCTCAAGAATCCTTTACAGAGCACAGTCATAGTTTCAGTTTCATAGTTTCACCCACTCACTCATGTTTGTGATATTTCTACTATGGAAGGGGGAAAATGTGGAGTTGAATAGGCGCGAAGTAGGATGTAGGAAGTAGGAAGATCAAGGACAGATTAGCAGGAGGGTTTGCTAATCGAAGGCGGACGGAGGAGTTGGGAGGGAGGTAAGGATCGGGAATACGCAAAGTTTAAAGGGTGAAAGGAGAGGAGCAGGAGCCGGAGGAGAACAAGGATGGTAACGGAGAAGAATAAAAAAGTGAGGAGATCAAAGGTTGTTTGTTTGTGTTTTTTCTGGATCAAGGTCATCAGAAGGTCAAGAACTTACCTCTCCTGGCCAGCGGTGTCCCAAAGCTGAAGATGAAGACGCTGTTTCTGGCCGAGCAAGCCATTGGAATTTTTGTTTTCTCGCACAACCCGCTTCTGTCGAAAATCCACGCCAACCGTAGGATGCATGTTCGCGTTGAAGACATTGTCAGTGTACTGGTAGAGGAAACTAGTTTTGCCGACGTTGCTATCACCTGGAAAAGAGACCGGAACAGAATAGGAATTCCCTGATAGAACCAAAATGCAACAGTGACGACGCGCAAGTCCCACTTTTCAAATCGGACGTTAGTTCTGCGTGGAGAGGAGGTGATTTAACGGAAAAGTTTGCAACGCAACAGACACTTGATGGGCAGCCAGAAAGTAACCAGGGTTTCTCCAAAAGAAAACCGCGTTTAAACAGCTGAAAGGGAGCAGGGGCTGCACACATTTGTGCAGCGTCAAGCGTGATGAGCGGAATTTCGGATGCAAATGTGTTTTGAATATAAATTAGTAGTTCAGGGGCTCTCAACTTATGTAGAAAATCGGGCAGTCAAAAAGGTTTTGGAGTTCATGTCGCTATTAAACACCATCTACGGTTTTGCATGTTCGTTAGGTTTCTAAACCACCCAGTATTCAAGTTTTCTGAAAAAAAGTAGTCGGTGGAAACAGGCATCCCGAAACTGAAAATTATTTGCTCGTTTAAACATATTCGATCAATGGTCTAAACATTTCTAACTTTGAATATTTTCTGTGCAGTAACAAGCTTAATTGAAAGGAGATAGGCTTCCATAAAATGGCTATACTTAGGGGAAATCTTGCGATCCTTGTTAACGGAACAATTAGTTTTGCCCGAATGTTGAATTCAGATGTCTCGAATGTATCTTTTTGGCTACCATGACTCGAGGAGCAAGCTGAGACAATTCTCAGATGAAAGCCAAGATTCTGTCGTGAGAGAGTTAAATTAAATCGGTGTTCCTTACTTTAGCAACATTAAAACCCAATTTATGTAGCTTTTTCTATTTGAAATGGCCTCTAATCATTCAGACCAATGGTTAAGTGGGTTCGTCTTATAACGGACGTTACCTTTTGGCTTCATAGAAAAGGGAGCTTAGCAAATATCAGAAACATTGCAGCCCGATTTTGTGCTTCCAAATATTTCACAACGAAGAATCAGCACTTATTGCCTAATGGTCAAATTGAGGAGCTAGCAGTCAATATGCCCCTGAACAGTTTCAATAAAATCGGTAAGTTAATTGTAATTATTAAGAGCAAGCATGCGATCGCGATTTTGCGAAACTTCGTCGAACGTCAGTCAAGCTTCCCACGCAGAAGCTAACCAAAATAGTCAACAATGGACCACTGAAAGTAGTGTATTGAGAAGGTCAAACTATTTCGTCTAATATAGTTTTAAAAAAACATAGAAAAGTCCTGTCCAATGAAAAAAATGCATAAATCGTCAACTGTGCTTGCAGGCTAACGTTTACATTAAAGATGTTTAATGTACGATATGTGCTACTTTTTATTTGCCTCTAAAATTAATCTTAACTTGAGGATTATCCGTTAATTATACGGTTTTAACCAAAAAACCGTACGAAAAACGAATTTACTCCAAGGTAGAAATCAATTCATGAGGATATTAAAAATTAACTGGAATATCTGCCAGAAAATATACAGGGAATGCTGGGAGACCTAATGATGAGCCAAACCCCTCGCAGGTTTGCCAGGTAGTTGAAAAATATCACCGAGACACGTGTGTGGGCTTTTAGCCAGTATCTGTGCTGCCAGTATGGTGTATCATGCAACTCTAATGCTTGATATTCGTCGTCATAACTGGAATCTGGTCTAATTACATGCAGTAACCAATTGAAAAACATTTAAAACAAATTGAAAGTAAATCTTCATTTTCATGCCATTATGAAAAAGGCACTGGAAAATCCCGAGGCATTTTCCCTAGTGTGCAATGGAATAACTCCGACGCCTTATTCCTCCTAACATCTACATGTGATGTTAATTTCAATGAACTTTGCATGGTGATATTATGACAAATTCAACACTTATATATTCTCGGTCTGTTGGTGCTACCATTTATTGTTTTATCTGAATTACTAAAACAATATCTAAATACGGACAAACGTATTCTAAAAGCCACGCTTGATGTTCCAATTTTCTTATCGAATTTTAGAAAGAACTTGTACTCCGGGTTCGAAAATTAACATTAACATTAAAAACTGAAGTAAAAATCAAAAAATATATGGGAAAGCTGGGGGACCCACTGATAGCCAGTCACGCAGCAGTAAAAAGACGGGAAACAAAACCTAGGGTTTTAGCAGGTAGTACGGCGAACCCATCAATAATGAGTGCATGTTGGCAGAATTTATTCGACTGAATCGGAGGAAGTTCAGCAAACATATTCATTTCAACTTTGAGACTAAAGCTACGTAAGTTAATACAGAAAAATTTACTTCGAGGTCAAGCATTAATTCTGGAGGAAACTTAAAAGCTAAACCCTAATAGAAGTTGATTTAAAAAATTTTCTGATTGAATTGTTTATGGTGAGATGCACCCCATTCCTCGAGTCATGTGGTTTCGATGAAAAATTGCCCAAACATATGCAAATCAAACTTATTCTACGTAAATATCTTGCGTTAAATAATTCCTTTTCTCTTATTTACGACATATATATTCGGAAACTACGACCAGCCCATCTTACACTCTCAGCGTAATACTTTATTTAACTTTCTGTTCTTTCAAATGTCAACTGATTCATTCTGGGCCTTTCAAAATTAAGGCAATTTTCAGGACGGTTTTTTCCAAAATGTCTGGCTATATAAAAATAAAAACTCAATTCATGTTTCTTAAAATCGTCAAAGTCAGAAGAATGAGCGTATTTACTTGCTAAAGTGTACATCTTTGTACTGTATTGAACAATTTGCCCTCAAGTGCATTGAAGAGTATGCAGTTCGGCAAAGTTGGGAGATCCATGGCAAGCCCTTTGTATTTCTTCGGATTTTGTGTATTAAACGTTTGGATAACTGTAAGTTGATCTGAATTTCCAAACCACGATCAATCCGATGGATCTGTTTTGTTGAACTTTTTCTCGACTTTAAAAGTACATTAACCCATATGCATCATCACCAGTAAATAGCAAAGCAATGGTCATAGGAACTTAAGCCAACCGATTTCAAAGTAGACCTACCAAAACTTAACACAAAAAAAACTTTACACAACAATGCTGTTTATATCACCCTAGACATTTTATCAGTCTTTAAAGTCGTACCTATGTATAGAAGACTCAACCCTGTGTGTCGATTTCCTGAAAGTAAGGAAAAGAAATTAAGTGGCCCAATGACGTGTTTAAAGAGTGATGTATAGTGAAGACGACGCTTCCCTTTGAAGGGCATTTATGCAGATAGATGAAGTGTTTGTAGGCTGCCTCTTATAGCAAAAAGCTCGACGAAGTCCCAGCAAGTGAGCATATCACTAAATTTCACCCCTGTGGCCGTTAAGTCTATAAAAACGTTTTTCGCATATATTTGATGACAATCAGCATAGGCACTTGGAAATCGAAGTATGAAAGCATTTGGTAGCCTCCCAAAAATGACATTGAAGAAAAGCTATCAAATAAAAATCTTAGTGATCAGTTAAAAATCACATATTCTTGGTCCCAAGTTTCGACAAATGTAGTATTTCTGAATTTATGGCGCAAAAGGACAAAGCGTTTCGGGGAAAAAATCTAAGATTACTGCCATGAGAAGGGCAGTGAAGTTTTTCACAATACGCTCCAGATATAAACCCAAGGATTGCGCTGTGCCCAGAAAAACAAACAGATGTACAGAGTTGGATACAAAGGAAATATGTTCGCCTGAAATCTCTCGCTAAATGCCTCCTCCACAATCTACCGCGCGTGCGCTTCATTTGTCTTAAACTGACTAAAATTTACCTGGATTATCTAAATGAATGTCCGCTTCCTCAGTTTCCAATTGCAACGAAAGTAAACTGGTTTGAATTTTGTGCTTTACATTATTTTAAACAGTTCACCCTACGGTACTTAATCTAATGGCATTAAGAACAGGAAACTGTTAGTAGTCATTCCTATTAATATTTTTGCAACATGCAATCGTTCACTTCAAAGACCTTTATTCGAATAAGCCTTTTAAGGGGAAAATCTAAACCAAAACCCTAGGAGAGTACCTTCCAAATCCAACCGTTTGGACGTGTGCGTGTTTTGGGCAGACTGGAGAGATTAGACGATACTTACAACACTTCACCAGATGCATAATCACACTTAATTAATCATGAATTATTATATTGATTCCAAACTATTTCATGTAAACTCTGGAGCAAAAAGGCACACAGCGACACACTACATGAACAGCTAACTTCACGATATGGAAATGTACTCGTCTTACAGAACACTGCTCTTAGCTCCGTTTTTGGGCAGCTGCTGCGTACGTACGTTAAATTTTACGGTTCCTAAGATCTTGAGAGGCAAGTATGAGACGAATACACCTTTATCTACCCAGAAACACTACCCAAACGAAAAAAACAAAAAAAACAACCTTAATTTCATTAACCTTCATTTTTATATAAAATGAACGTCCCTAAAACGAATGAGACAATTGAGTTTTCTATAGAAATGTAAAAAATATAAGCACTATGGGAACGATTGATTTCTTTGTTTCACTAAACAGCATCAACGAAGAAAGGTAAAGTCATATAGTTGAAATTCTTTTCAAGGGAAATTTACATATTTCTAAAAGCACGGGGTAGTTAGTGACAGAAACCTTAAACATTCAATGAATAAAAAGTCAAGTTTTATCTACCTAATGCCAAAAGTTTGATCAGATAATCATAGTCATCGTCGTTATGTACGTTCTTGTCCGGCTGCATCACGAAATACGCCCCTCTAGTCCTCAGGCAATTGTTTGGGGCGCAATGAGTTGTTACCAATTCCGTAAGGCGTTCAAGGTCGTACAAGAGTCATCTGCGATCCAATCACAATTCCAATTAGGATATCCAAAGATCAATAAAACATTCACTAGCGATTCAAGGTACGACAAAGACACTCACGGTTAGAAGGTAGAAACAGATGTACATTCAATTGTACGCATAAACTAAATTTAGATTTAGTCAGTGGTTCTTATGCACTGGGTGTACAAGGGGCATTTTATCGCAGGTTCTAATACCAGACATTCAATTCAATTAAATTTATTAAGGGAAGTAGACATGAGACGTTGAGTACTCTATTTGTAACGTGGAATTAAGTGCGGTGTACAGAGAAACAATGTGTTTTGCAAAAGTTCAAAGGCGATCATAAAAAATGACAAGTAGTGCGTGAGCCTCGAGGGTTAAGCTAAATCCATCATCGCTCCGGCTCATGTTGGAACACAAAACTGTCAAGGTTACTTTGTAAGTTTTCCAGCAATGGTGACATCACAACGTCTTTAGAGAGGGAATTCCATGTTTGGGCCACTCTGAAAGAGAATGAGAACTTGCGCACATCCATTCTCACCTGCTGGACGCGCAGTTTCAATGGGTGACCTCGGAGATGGGTCGTGGCAGCAATTTCAAAGAAGTCCGAGAATTCCACGCAGCGATCCAATCTCTTCACAATTTAAAATGTCTACAGGATATCCCCACACATTTGCCTATACCTCAAAGGGAAGAGATTTAAATACGTTAGGTGGGTTGCATAATACAAGGAGCTTTGACTCCTAACAATTTTGGTGGCTTTCCTTTATACGTTTTCAAGGCAGTTCTGAAATTGAACTGTCCATGGTCTCCAGGCTTGTTAGACATATTCCAAATGCGGCCTATCGAATTTTCCAAAAAAATTTGATGCACAGCTCTTCATCGAAATCCAAAAAGGCTCGTCTGCTGGCATGCAACATAACCATCACACTATTCGCTACTCTTAAGCAGTGGTCATCCTTACAAGGTTAATAGCAAACGCACCCGATTGAACCTCAGAAAGTTGTTTTTTACAGTCAACGAGTTGTTAAAACCTTAAAACTCGTTACCAAGCGTGACGGTTGCCACTGACAGCATTTCTGATTTAAAAAAAAGGATTGATGGCATAATATTTGACAAAAGACGACTCCCACAACATGATTACTTAAAACCAGCCTTTTAAAATCTTTCGGGCTCTTCTTTTCTTCCACAATGTTTCGGTTTTAGCTGTGAAAACGCATTTGAAGTTATGTTAGGGTTTGACACACATTTATACACCATTTATATTGACTGTACACATGAAATGATAACTTTACATTCATAGGGTCATCAACGTATACAAATATACACAGAGAGGATGGTTTTAGGGTGGTGGTCATTAAGCGCCCAAGCGACCGAGATGCTCTGCAAAATAATCTTTGCAAACTGCAGACGTGGTCTGAGAGATGGCTGCTGGATTTCAATGTGCAAAAGTGTGCCGTCCTCCACCTGCATCACAGCAAACTACCCTATCCCCCAGAGCAGCAGGACATATCACCTGAAAAACATCCAAATTCCCGTAGCATCTACGCAAAAAGACCTAGGCATTTGGATACAGAGTAATCTGAAGCCCTCAAAGCCACAAATAAAGCCACGGGAATGCTGCACGCTATCAAAAGGGCGTTTCTAGCCTTCGATGAAGATCTCTTTGGCAGAGTGTACGGCATATTTGTTCGACCACACCTAGAGTATGGCATACAGGTGTGGCGGCCATGGCTAGCAAAGGACACAGCATGTCTGGAGAAAGTGCAGCGTCGGGCAACAAAGCTAGTAAGAGGTCTAAAAAACCACACTTACATAGATAGACTGGCATGCCTAAATTTATTCCCTCTGCATTACAGGCAACAAAGAGGGGATCTTATCCTAGTTTACAAGATAATAAACGGTCTTGAGAAAGGATTACGCTTTGAAGACATGTTTCAGTGGCAACTCTCGCCTCATCTCCGTGGGCACACAATGAAGCTGCGCACGAAAATGTCCAAGCTAAACCTCCGCTCTGAATTCTTCACGCAACGTGTCATAGAACAGTGGAACAACCTTCCACAGTCAGTCGTGGAGGCAACTTCCCTTCAAATGTACAAACAACGCTTGGATAATTACATGCGTCCCCTCTCCTCTCTCCAAGTCTGAACTCTAAAAACCAGATATATATTGTAAAAAACAATGCTACTCTCCTCCCCCCAAGTCTGACCTCTAAAAAAACCAGACATATATTGTAAAAAAACAATGCTTCTCACTGTTTGCCAATACTATGTTAGTAGTGGTACATTTACACGTGCTAAATAGGGTTTTCAAAGGCATTGCCTATTATCCTCACCAAATAAACTGAAAAATAAACTGAAACTGGTCTTCAGCACACCAAAGTCTTTTTGGATTTCCACGTCTTTTAAGGCTTCACCGTTCAGTTCAGTTCAGTGTATTTGAGATAAATAGGCTTACGCCTTTGAAATCCCTATTTGATACAGAAAGTCGGAAGAATAATAAGCAATGTAAAAAAAGTTACAGTCAAGTGAATGCAGGCAGATTTACGTGGTACACAGATATTGTTAAGGGAAAGTTGTCACATAATCTTCCTGGTGCAGCAACATATGTATGTCAAGCCGATGTTTAAATATATCCACAGACTGGGACATTGCAATCGCCTCAGTTAGGTTATTCCACGGTTTCAACACACGGTTGGTGAAAAAATACTTTCTCACATCCAATCTTACTTGGGGCACACTTAGTTTGAATGGATGACGTCGGAGATTATTCGTAGTAGCAAGTTGAAAAAAGTCATCACATAGGAGGGCGCAACCCATGCCACGCACGAAACGGAAGGTTTGTATCAAGTCTCTGCGCAACTGCCTATAACTCAGAGGATAGAGCTGTAGGTTATTTAGGCGAATCTCATATGGCAGTTCACCTTGACCTCTAACTAATTTTGTGGCTCGTCGCTGTACCCTTTCGAGCATTTTGTAGTCCTGTTGGGTCCACGGTCGCCAGGCTTGGATTGCATATTCAAGATGAGGCCTAACAAACGTACCAAAGACTTTAGAAAAGCAGTCTTCATCGAAGACTTTAAATGTCCGCTTGATAGAGTACAGCATTGAATTGGCGGATTTATTTGCCTTGCAGCATTGCGTAGAAGGCTTCAGGTTGTCTGTCATCCAAACGCCAAGATCCTTCTGTGTGTGTGTTTCTCGGAGTGGCAAACCGTTCAAATAGTAAGGTCGCATATCAGTGACCTGATTCCGACTTCCCAGATGTAGCAGGGTGCATTTGTTTGAGTTGAAGGACAAGAGCCATTTGCGGGACCACTCGTCCAATCGATGGAGATTTTCTTGGAAATCGTCTCCATCGGCAGCATTGATGATAACTTTCCAAATTTTTATATCGTCCGCAAACATAGCAAAGTCACAGTCCAATTCCTGTACACAATCATTAATAAACAAGAGAACTGGGATTGGTCCAAGAACTGAACCTTGCGGAACTCCACTCTCGATGACTGTGCGCTTTGATCGCGATCCGCCTACGCAGAACACTTGGGAACGACCAACGAGAAATTCTTGATCCACGTAAGAAGTTTGCCTCCAATACCAAACATTCTTAACTTATAACGTTGTGAAAGTAGCTTCTGCTCCTGGCAGATCCAGATGGGTGGCTTAAGCGAATTATTGTTCACTGATCGACGTTGAACCGAAAAAACCAATTATTCGACCACTCCTCCAACCGAGTTAAGTTGATCTGGACTTTATTTTTGTTATCAGGGCTCTGGATTACACTCCAGATTTTCATGCTGTCGGCCCACTTTGCTGCTTAACAGTCACGATCCCTGACACAACCGTCCACTTATATTAGGAACATTATTGGCCCTAGTACTTAACCATGAGGGACCACACTCACGACCGCAGCAAAACTTAACTTCTCTTGGCTGATGCAAATAACCTGGCGCAGACCGATTTTGAAATTTAAGATCCAGTTGACGAGGTTACCTCTGATTCCAATTCTTTCTAGCATGCACAATAGTATCTGGTGCGTCACAGTGTCGAAGGAATTTTGAAAGTCAATGAAGGCGAAGTGAACCACGTGTCTATCTTCAAGTAATTGGGTTCAGTCTAGACATGTTTCCTTTCTGCGGACAAGGACAATTATATCCGATTGAAAGAGGGACATGAGCATTAAAATATTTGAACCATAGGACAGCACTTATTAAACGAACGAAAGATGAAAAAGATCAATTGGGGATGCACCGAAAATAACAACTCGTTTTGTAGTTTTTAACCTTAACCAATGGCTACTTCCTGAGCTGCCTTCTTCAAACCTGAAGCCATTTTTTATTTGTATTTATGACCGACGTTTCATCAATTTAGATACACTTGCTGGTACACTTCTTTCCCGAAAGAAGACGAGCGAAGCTAAGGTTTTGGTCAGACCCAGGGCAATTTTCATGTAGTACGTGAAGGAGACCAAGAACTTTGATGCTCGGACATTTTTTTGTAAAGCCACATGCAAGATCTGGCACTGTTTGTCCAACAGCGTTGCACGTGATGTACTGAACCCCAGAGAAGTAGCCGGCATAAAGACAAATTGTGGGTTGGGATGCCTTGTATTACTGCCTAATAGGATTTTAGAATTAAGAATTTATATTTGGTTAGCACCGGCTGCCGTCTCTTTGCATACCTACCATCATATAAATTTAATTCTCGGTCCAAATATGTTGAGGCCGCAAGTTCATTGACGCCTTTTCGCGAGATTTTGTTTTATGCGCCATAGTGATCAAGAACGCATCATCTCGACGTTTCATTATCTCATTCTGAAATGCTACTGCAGTATTACCCTACTCTTCCACCTGATCTTATCTTCCTAAGCAGTTTTTTCTCCTACCCTCTTTTCGAAAATGGAGACCTATTGAACGCTGCCTCCATTTTCAAGGTAGGAGTTTTTCACTGCCTATTTTCTAGTTCACTATTAATTTCAAAACATCGCTAACTGTAGACCTAACAGGAAAAGTTCTGCGTGCTCTCTGGGCCTTAAATATACAATTTATTATTATTATTATTATTATTATTATTATTATTATTATTATAAAGGCGGATGCTTATTATATTTTCCCGTCAGTTCTATGTAAGATATTTAAAAAAGCTCTTGAAAGTGAAACCTTTCCCAGTGTATGGAAGGAATCGCACATTCTACCTATTCCCAAACACGGCCAATCTACGTCATTTGAAGATTTTCAGCCAATCAACACACTGTCCGCAGCTTCGAAAATCCTGGAGACCTTGATCAAATATAAGATGATGTATCATTAAACTGAGAATAACCTATTGGATGCAGCCCAGCATGGGTTTCTCAAAACAAGGTCCTGTGACATATGTCAGCTCTCTTTCTTTGATCATGTTCATTCATGGACATTCATAACTATCGCGGTGTTCATAAAACGCCCTCTCTTGCTAAACTTTTCGAAAAATTATTTGCAGTAGAAATCACGGATTTTTGCATAAGCAATCAAATTATCAACTTTTCCCAACACGGCTTCTTACCGGACCGCTCTTGTGAAACCTGCCACATGTCTTTTCTAAATCTACTAACCTCTCTTCGTAATGATCATCTCTCTGTGGTTGTTATCTATTTTGATCTTAGTAAGGCATTCGATAAAGTGCCTCATAAACGACTTCTAGCTAAACAAGAAGCTATAGTATTTCATAGTCCCCTTACTGAATTTATTACATCATACCTAAATGATCGAAAGCAAAAGGTTTTAGTAGGGTCTTCATACTCAAATGCTACCCCGATTGTTAGTGGTGTCCCTCAAGATACCGTATTAGGTCCTCTGTTGTTCTTACTGTATATAAATGATATTTAATCGATAGTTAAACATTCTTTATCTTTTATTTATGCTGATGACCTCAAATGCGTGTATTCCTTCTCTAACTCTACGACCGAACGGTGCCTAAAAAAAAATCATTCAGACTTAGACGCTCTTTCGGCATGGAGCTCCACGTGGCTAATGGAGTTCTCACCTACTAAGTGTCGCTACATGAGTTTTGGGCCCGTAAGGCTGCCGCAACCTCTTATTTTTGAAGGTTGCCCTATGATTGAATGTTCCTCCATCAAGGACTTGGGCTTAAGCTACACCAATAAATTAGATCTTTTCGCCCTCATGCCGATAGAAATACGGCGAAAGCTGCTCAGATTTGCGGCTTTATTTCTTATAATTTCTACCTTCCTGAAATTAAATTAAGACTTTATCGTATATTTTTACTTCCCATTCTTGAATTTTGCT
This sequence comes from Schistocephalus solidus, assembly GCA_017591395.1. NCBI lineage: Eukaryota > Metazoa > Platyhelminthes > Cestoda > Diphyllobothriidea > Diphyllobothriidae > Schistocephalus > Schistocephalus solidus. Next base: position 5,273 of record WEDG01009941.1, on the reverse strand, counting down.
GTCCTTTCTTCGGTTTAATGAACGAATCTAGCCGTTCGAAAATTGAAAATTTTCAAAGACATTTCACAAAAACTCCTATTTTCGACTCTTTCAACTTCTTCCCTATTTAAAAAGATGCCAGGTAATGAAGCTAAAGTGGTCAGGAGACTTAAAGCAGGCTTTTGTCTCCTTTTCAGACTTAATAATAGTTCAACTCTCCCCAAGCTTTCTGTCATTATCCCCATTAGTCTTCCTTATAACCAAAGAAATTCTGCACTAATTATACCTCCCCCTGCATCCTCCAGGTGTAAACGCTCGCTCTTCTTTGCTTCTAAGTATAGTTTTCTTTGGAATAACTTGCTAATTGAAATAAAGTCATTAACTAGTCTATCTGCATTCAAGCGAAGACTGCACATTTATCTTAACACTGATTCTATTAACCTTTTATTTGCCTCCTCGTTTCCCAGTAGCTTTTCCTATGACTCGGAGAAAGGACCATCGGGAATTTAAGTGACCCTCTTGAAACTATATTTTCGCTACCTTGGGTCGCCCATGAACTATGATGTTTCCTTTTATCACCAGTCATCCAAACGATGACGTCATTCGGACGTACACATTCGGTGGTCCGCAGTGTAAATTGCTACCGTTTCAATTCGGGATCCTAAGATGCTGAGGACTTAAGTTCATTGACGCATTTTCGTGAGATTTTGTTTCATACGCCTAAGTGATCAAGAACGAATCACCCCGACGTTTAATTATCTCATTCTGAAATGCTACTACCGTATTACCCTACACTACCACCTGACCATTTTTGCCTAAGCAGTTTTTTCTCCTTCCTTCTATTAAATAATGAAGGCTTATTGAACTCTGCCTCCATTTTTATTGTAGGAGTTTTTTATGACTGTCTATTTTTTCTAGTTCACCATTAATTTTAAAACATCGCTAACTGTTGACATAGCAGGACAAGTTATGTATTTGTACATTTTATCTACACACCTTGTCATAACTTTATTTCGTTACTAATGTTTGCTTAGACAGTGCCTTTCCAGTGCTAACCAAATATAAATTATAAATTATAAATCTAGGGATAATGGCTTTACACTTTAACATTGTCTATTTCGATTCCACCAAAGCCTTCGATCGTGTTGACCATGCCCTTCTTCTCCTGAAACTCTCCTATTTCGGTTTATGTGGTAAACTTCTGAGCTTGACATCTTCTTACCTGAGCTCTCGTTCACAACATGTTAAGATCCTTAATGCTATCTCAAACTCGGCACGTGTGAGGAGTGGACTTTTTCAGGGTAATGTGCGATGCCCGCTTATTTTTTGTCTTTTTGTTCAATGATGTGCCAGGTTTATTTCAAAATGGTAGGCCCTTTATGTATGCCGATGATTTAAAAGTTGCCTATCGATACAAGCCGGCAGATCGCGACACCGTGCTTTATCTATTAAAAAATGATCTCAATGCCTTTGCCCAGTGGTGCTGCATATGGCACCTTTCACTTTCTTGGCACAAATGTTCCGTTATGGTTTTCGGTGACAACCATCAGCCTAATCTAAGCATAGATTGCCACGATATAAATGCACCTGGCGTTGTTAAGGACCTAAGCATCTCATATTCTAATGTTCTCAATCTTTCAGAGCATTGTGCACTGATTTGTCTCCAAAGCACACAGAACTGCCGAGTTTATCCACCGAAATTTTAAAACTATTGATATTAGACTCCGCCTTTATAAAATGTACGTTAGACCGGGCCTTGAATACTACTCGTTTCCATTTAGCCTTCTGCGCGCTAGCGAACGGAAGAAAATGGAATCGGTTCAGCACTTCTTCACTAAAAGAATTTTATCGTTGAATCACCGTTATCTGTCGTATCAAGAACGCTGTGGGCTTGTAAACATTGATCCCATATGGTTTCGCCGAGTGCAGAAGGGACTCTTTTTGCTGTTTAAGCTTTTGAATAGTCGTACGTTTAATCCCCTTACCACTGTGAGGCAGCTTGACCATCCTCGGTGCAGCAGTCATCGCAATGTCTTTTTATTTCTTCCATTAGCTAGCACAGTTAAGTATCGACGGTTCTTTTCGGTAAACGCTATGGCCATGTGTAATAAACTTCCCCATGATATAAAAATCCAGTGGAGTTATTCTTTGTTTAAGATAACTTTATTAGTTTTTTGCATTCAGCACAGTTTCCAAGAATTCTAGGCACCGACACGGTAGAATCTGTTTTCCTGTTCGACGGAGTGCGCGGCATCTGAACCCGATCCCAGGTGTTACCTTGAGGGATACGACACCGTCTCTGCAGCCTGCACCTGTTGACTTCTTCAGCAGACAGTGAGCAACCGTACACGGATGCTTTCCTGCCTGGGGCCGAATCCCGGCTCCTAGCAAAGACAGAGAAACTGCATACAGACTGAAATTGTGTTAGCCCTTCCCTTATCTGAATTGATATCATCCTGACAGGTGGCAGTTTTTTCTCCTGAATAACATAAAGATAGGAAAAACACTTATAATGATATATATTCAGGAGTTTTTTTTTCACTGCCAGCCTCTACCCACTGAATATTTCATCTGATAATGCCTGTAAACTGGCATTAAATACAATTTTTATTATTAATATGTATACAGACAGATAGGAATTGAGTAAATTCAAAAGTCGACTTGGCGAGACTTGCTTTTGATAACTTCTCGTCAGGCCGGTATAATTATAGGGAAACGTTGAAATGTAGTAGAAATGTTAACATGAAATTGATAACATTCGTCCTTTTGTGTGGGTTGTCTGAGGTGTGCATAGGAGGAGGATGAGAAGAAATGGTGTGATAAGCGACAGTGAGTGTTTGGAACATCCGTTCCAGGGGAAGGGGGGAGGACAGACATTGCGTGGGATAATACATGCATTTAAGCGGCCATTGGTCAAGATACGTGCGGAGCTTGTACGAGGTTCATTTGTGAGCACAAGACCGGCTTCTTTAACCTTATGGCATTCGCTTCTGCTGCTGCTTCTGCTAGTAGACGTTGACCCAGTGGCTTGGGGTAGTTTGCTGGGACCTTATGAATTACACAAAAAGGTTTGCTGGAGTCCACACTATGTCCGGTGTCTACAAGATGTGCAAGGATGGCGGTTTTTATGCTCTTGACTTCCCTTTTGTTCAACCATGCTGGGAGCTGTTCTCTTATTCTTTTCGATAGGCCTCAAGCTGAGTAAATATCGAAATAGTTAAATGTACAAACAGGTGATTTACTGCATAGTAAGTGATCGGTCCGGATGGAGAGATGACACCGAGATGCTTACTTAACAACCGGCAGGGAATGCAGTGCGTTGCCAACTACAGGTTATGACCGTGGGAGGTGCCAACTTCGAATTAGAGCAGAGTTTTGGCGAAATGCAGGAGTGGGAGTCTGCGGCAAAGAAGTAAAAGCACCGGCCAATTCCAGTGACATGTATGTGCACCATAACCATCCCAGGTCTATACGAAAAGCTCCACTCCCTTCAAAATATTATAGGATTCCTGATCCGTTACACATTTGCATTGTTTTAAAATGTGTGCATTTGCTGATAAGACCCCATTGTTGCAGTTCACAGGTGGAAATGGAGAAAACCCTATTTGGAGGTGCATTGTGTATATTTTTTTTGAAGGGTTACACGCATTGCCCTTGATGACCCTAGTAATGTCAAGTTATTATTGCATGTGTACAGTCAATATAAAATGGTGTACATTTAAAAATGTTTGAGTCAAAGCATAACATAACTTCAAATACGTTTTCACAGCCATAGGCGAAATGGAAGAAAAGTAGAGCCCGAAAGATTTTAAAAGGCTGGTTTTAAGTAATCATGATGTGAAAGTCGTCTTTTGTCAAATATAATAGCATCAAGCTTTCTTTTAACATCAGTAATGGTGTCAGAGGTAACCGCCTCGCTTGGTAACGAGTAACAAGGTCGTACCACTCGTTGTCTGAAACAAAACTTTCTGAGGTTCAATCGCGTGCGTTCACTATTAACCTTGTAAGGATGACCACGCAGATGAGTTGTGCGGGCAAAGTCGAAGAAATCCTCCAATCTCAGGGAGGAATCATGGCCCCGGATAATCCGGAATGTCCAGAGCAGGCTACACCGTAAGTGCCTGTAGGAAAGAGGAAATAAGTCAAACTTTTTCAATCTGTCTTGGTACGGTAAAGCCTTAAGACCATCAACCATCTTCGTTGCTCTCCATTGCACCTGTTCGAGGAGGTCAACATCTTTCTTCATCCATGGTATCCAGACTGGTATTCCGTAATCTAAATGCGGTCTCACAAAGACGCCATAGACGTTTCCGAAGAGATCAGGCGGGAATATTTTAAATGCACGTCTATCAGTATCAGTATCAGTATATTTGAGGAAGATGTAGGTGAGTCACCTTTGAATTCTCTATTTGTACATGCGAGTTGTGGTATCAAAATAATAGTATCTCGATATGCTGGCGAGGCCAACATAGTGGAACATAGTTGAAAAAGAGCAGACAGTGAAAAAAAACTCCCGGTGATATTTAGGAGAAAAAACTGTCACCCTTGTGAGGGGGTCCAACGGGGGGCATTTCGTAGGTCACATGAATCAGCCAGATTCTCCCTTGCTGATTGCAGAGTCCGTTGAGGGATTTCAAAGGCGGAAATATATGTCCAGATCATCCTCGGTCCATTGCGATTCGAACCAAGGGAGGATGTTCATACACCTCAAGGACGACGGTCGCCAGGTCCATCTGATGCCAACACTCACGGTGTCACCAAGGTGTGCAAATAATTTACGCAGCGAAGACCTTGAGGACCCCAGGATGGGAATAATGGGAGAATGCAAGCCATCAAACGAAAATAACAAACATAAAGAAATGTTACTCAAATATAGCTAGTATTATCATGAATGCCTTATTTTCTGACGTCACACTTGCACCTTTCAGTTAGTGTTGTAGCTCGCACCATTATATCGATCTAACTTTCACTTAAAACCTCCAAGGAGTCCGACATTACAACATCCAGAGGAAGACTATTCCAAGCTTTGACTACTCTTTTGGAGAAGAAGTACTTCCGAGTGTCTAGCCTTGCTTCAGTCACACGTAATTTGAGAGGATGACCTCTCAAGTTCATTGTTTTTGCTAATTCGAAGAAATCGCCTGGGACGAGACAACAGTCCTGGACGCCTAGTATGCGGAATGTTAGTATCAGGTCCCCCGAAGCTGTCTATAGTGCAAGGGAAAGAGATTAAGACTCGACAGCCGTGTTTCATAAGGCTGTGAGCCATGTTCAAGGACAAGTTTGGTTGCTCG